>PVJL010005087.1:0-115425 GCA_004026885.1 Lyroderma lyra
GGGCGCTCGGTGTGCGGGGCTCACGCTGGCGGGTGGTGCCCTCTGCACCCGCACTCCCTGGGCCGGGCCGGGGGCCGGGCCGGGCTGTCCATCCTCTCACTTCCAGAAGCGAGGCCCAGGACCCACGCCGAAGGGGATAACAATAATAAGATTTTTCATTTTGATTGTTTGAATTGACCCCAGTTATAAGTCGGTGCCACATCCCTGTGAAGCATCCTTCGTGTGGACTGGGTTATATGTGTATAGTCCTCAAAATTATTAAAGTTAATTTAGATGTTTTGCAAAGATAATTTTGTGAAGAGAAGTTGGGTTTTTCTAGGCCATAGTACAAAGGTGCTTTGGGATCTAGCCACTGGGTGCCTTACAATTTTGTAGCATAATTATACGTAGAATTGAATCGTCCGAGTAGCAAGGTGAGTGGGGGTGGTTTGCTTGAATGTTGCAGTTTGTATTAATTTTAGATAAAATGAAATTAGTTTTCCTATGGACAATGAGCCAAGTTACTGAATTATTCTATTCAGTTGGGACTGACTCGCTTTAACAGAATGGTACCTTCAGAGTTTTTGAAGGTGATGAGAGAATGGAAACAAAATTAGAATTCTCTCGCAGCTTAGTCCATATAAGAAATTCACTTTCTGCTCCAAATTTTATTTAGTAAGATTTAATCATCTTAAACTTCCTGTTAATTTACTTGGAAAATATTATGTCATAATGCAGGGCAGTGTCCTCTGTTTTATGTGATTTGACACTTTTTTTTTAAGTAATGGCAACAGAAAGCGGAGACTGGGAGTTGCTCTTCAAAAGACAGAGAAAGCTAGCACTAAGTTAGCAGCCCCTTCATCCCTCCCTCCCTCCCTCCCTCTCTCCCTTCCCTTCTTCCACTTCTCCTCCTCCTCATCTTCCTTCTCCTCCTTCTCAAAAATCAAGACTATTTTGGGAAATGCCTGAGCCGGTCTGCACTGATGGAAGAGAACTTTGTGGTGCAGATGGCGTAGGAGCTGGTGGAGAAGTAAGTCCTTTCCTGTGGGTGTGGGTCCTGGAATAGATCGGGGTTAGGCCAGCGAGACCCAGCTATTGTCAGGATGCTCCTCAGTGGAGCCAGACCTTCTGGATAGTCCCTGACATCGATTGGCTCCGGGGACATGAATAGGTGTTTTCAAAAACTAGTTAATTTAGGGGTGACTGTGCGTGCGTTCCACGTGACAGTCTCCAGTATGGTGACATCCACATTCCCATTACCATAATGACTTTTGACTGATGGTAGCCTGTACCTATTACAGAGATACTAGTAGCTACTACGTGTTAGACTCGGTCAGGCCCCGTATTGACAGTCCTTACCTCTGCTCTACCGTAAACACCCCGAGCCGTGCCTTTCAGTCCCGTTGATTGAGCAGAGTCTTACATTTCCTGGGTAAACGCCCTTGGGAGCCCACGCCTCACTTAGGCCACGTTGCTGTGAGGGTGGGCCCGGGAGTCAGGGTTGGAGGGGTGGAATGGGGTGAAAGGGCCTCTCCTGACTTGAGAGGCAGAGCCACATTGCTAACGTTGGAGGGACCTCTTGATTAGGGGTTGGTATGTGGAGAATGGAAGGCCGAGTTGGTAAGCTTTCTGCTTTTCCTCCTAAATTCCACCCTGATAACAGAAGAAAAGCATATTTGACCTGCAGGCATTAAAACATTTGCGCATTAAGGGTCAGGTGCTGGGCTTGAGGAGCTGTGGAAGCCAGGCTAAATACAACTTGAGTGGCGATGTGGTGTCTAAACAAACTAAGGAATAATACGCTATTTCTGTTAGTAACTCGTGCTTAATTTTGAAAAAACAGCAGGTTTGTTGAAGGCAGTTTAAGGAATGGGTGTGGAAGGGGGTGTGGGGGGAAGGAAATCTCAGCAGAATGCGTTTAGATATTTCCTGTTATATAAATGCTACATACTTCTCGTGCCTTCAGACTTGTAGCAAGTGGGAATGAAGCCCATTGAGGCTTACACTTAATTACTGTTACAAAGAAAGAATGTATTAATAGCAACTCTATAGGTAACGAAAGAACCTTGAAAACTTGCACAGAGTACAAGTTTTAATTTTTCATTCAAATCCTCTATGTGGTATTTGGTATAATATGGTATAATAAAATGTTTTTGGACAAAAAAATAAGTGTTTGATTTTTTTAAAAATGCTTTTGTTTAATTCATAAGACTTTCTGTTTTAGTGAAAGAGTCCGTCTTCAAGTGGACATTCTGGATGATTGAGTGGCTCCTTTTTCATGTCCCCAAAATAAACCCAGTACATTTCCGTGGCAGTACTGCAATGTGTGGACATTTAACACTTTCTGCTTTGAGTTTTGTAGAAAAAAACTTTTTTTGTCTCTCACTTGTTTTCCTTTTTTTTTTTTACCCACTTGGACACAGACAGGCCTATCGATACTAGTGACTGAAAGAAGCAGCTCCCCCACCCCCCCACCCCGTGTTTTCAGAAAACTAATAGCACTGTGTAATCATGTGGGGCCGTGTCACAGTCTGTGGGATTCAGGGATGAGAGCAGCTGGTATTCCCTAGTATGTAAATGCCACATCTGTCAAGTTCGGTGCGGAGTTCCTATGTGGACCCAGGGTGTGTTGCTGTTCTGAATGTCTGGATTCAGGGCCTGGCTCCATCACTTAGCTCTTTCCTTCCATGAACCACTGTGTTGGGTAAAATGGGGACCCATCCTATCTACCTCACAGGATTTTGTGCGTGTTAGGGAGTTAGAGGACACGGGTGAAGCAGGCCTGAATCAGTGTATATGTGAAGCATGCTTCAGCAAGGCCGTGCGAAGTCTTACTGCAGTTGCTGCACAACCTCGTCATTTACTCATTGATTTTAAAAAATTAATTCAACCAGTATTCATTGAGTATGTACTGTGTGTGTTATTCCGTGTACTCTGGAGGATACGAAGATCAATGAGTACAGATCTGGACCCCAGGGCGTCTAGAATGTATAACTAGAAAGTAGTCAATATCTTAAGAGAGGCATCGATAAAATACTTAGGGATGTGGGGCCGTCAGAACCCTGTTGTGTGGTAAGTCATCTCCCAGCTCTCTCTGCTGAGATCTGAGGCGCTCCTGAGCTGTCTCCTCACAAATGGGGAGCACAGAGCTCTGAGGCACTTGCATCAGAGCTTAGACGTGTGGCTGTTACCGAGGCACCGAGTGTTGGGTAAGACGGTTTCTGCCCCAACACACACGGCATCGTACGTGAATATGACAGCTGCACCGGGGCAGTTCCATATCAGGACGAGCCTCACGGGGTGTGAACATCCCTGGAGGAGATGACTCTGGTCTGGCCAAGGCATGCGATTCTTTTCTGTGTGCTGATTTAAAAAGGCATGTGCTGATTTGAAAGAAGCTAATGTTGTATACCACAGTTAGCATACCTGGGGGCTCTCACCGTCTTCTAGTGTTCATTGAGAACTTACTACTCTGAGCTAGGCTTGTGGGGAGTACAATGCTGAATCATGTCGCCGCTCAGGCTGCTTGCGGAGATAAAGCCCGTTAGACGCACAGCTCCGAGGCACGGCAGGAACGGTAATGGAAAAGAGGTAGAAAGTTCAAGTGCAGCAGAGCTCTAGGGGACGGAAGGCTACGCCCAGTACTTGTTCGTTTGCGTTGGGCTCTGACGTAGGCCCGGTTTACTGCTGGCGTCCCAGGGTACCATCCAATTACTGTCATGCCCACTGTCAAAATCGCCCTAGTTTGGATGGTAAATTATACCGTTCCCCCGGCTTCGAGGATTAGGTAAAACTTGGCCCTGGAGACAGAGAACAGCCGAGGTGAAGACAGCCACCATGAACACAGGCATGGGCAACAGGAGGGAGACTTTCGTGTGATCTGGAAACACATGTGTAGTTTGACACTCACTTTGGGAGCAAGAAAGGGAATCGAGGTACAGGCTGGGAAGGCGAGGTGATGTCAGATTTTGAGTATCCTGATGCCAGACCACGTACCTTGCATTTTAGGTAGTTGGCAATAGAAGTCGGTGAACATTTTTTTTTTTTCTTTTTAAGATGTAAAAAGATCTTTGTATTCCCTGCCAGATACAGTAAAGGGCCTTTTGAGGCACCATGGTTTAAAACAAAATGGTTAGGGGCCTCTGCCAATGAAGGATCGTTTAGATTTCTGTGTAAGTCAGTGGGAAAATAAGGTACGAATTACCACAGTCTATAGTGAAGTATTGCAGAATCTAAAGAATTATTAAGCTGTAGAGCACGAACTGCCTTTGGATCTTTGAATCAAAGCCGGTTGTTTTATAGATGAAGAAAACTAACAGTCAAAGGGATGTTAAATGTTTAAGCTCTCCCAGCACGCTGTTGGCAGAGACAGGGTAAGAACCTAGAGGCTCCGATTCCTTGTGTAGTGGGTATTCCACTCCACTAGAGAGCTGTGTTTGGGGCCCTCTGACATTTCCTGTGGCCCAGTCACGTCAGTGTCTCTGTGTCTTGGCTTAGTTGTAATAAAGTAACGAGGTCTACTCTACTTTGGGGATGTTGAAGCTTATTTTTTAAAATGTGTAATGCCGAGAAATTCTTTGAAGAAAGCAAACATTAAAGAGGGGAGATTGTTAAATGAGTCGTCTCTTCCCTGGGTGCCACCGAGTGTCAGAGTGCATGCTGGCTACGGTGGAAATTGTTAAGGACAAAAATTAAAAAGGACACTAGACACCATTGGCACATATTGAAATGATATTTTAAATTATGGCATGTGTAGAAATAGAGTTTTAAAAAATATCTTCAAATATGAAATCCATCTCTTTACAGCATAAAGTATTACATTGGTACGTTGTAGTTTTAAAACCATTTTGAAATAGTAAAATTAACAGAATTGATCAAATAAGTACAAGCTTACAAATCATTGGCATGTGAGAACATATTTTACTGTAATTATACGTAATGATACTCATTGAAATTAGATGTTACTATAAGGCTGTTACATTTTGAGGAAGGAGTGACAAGTATGTTTTGTATATTTTTAACACCTTTATGGAAAGTTAAGTTTTATCATTAGTATTTTTGGATGCCCAGTAGAGAAGTCCTGTGAGACTACAATGTGGGAATGACCATTGTATGCCCAAACGATGAGTGACTATCTTTAAGCATACAAACCCAATTTGTTTATGTCACACAATATTTATGTTATAAGAAGTAATTTTGGAAATTCAAGACCTGGTGTAAAGAAATGAAGTGCTACAACTTTCTCCCTTTAACCAGTGAATTACTTTATTCATTGCATCATAAAAAAAAATATATCATGTAGAGTTATATTTTTATCCCAGGAGTACTTTTGAAACCTGATTTTAGTTGACTTTAATATAAACAATCAGGTAGATGTTTACCTAAGTAGAAAAGTTGCTATGAAATCAATACATAGGCACCAATTTGAGCTTCAAAAAAAAAGTGAACTTCAAAAGGACAACTTTAATTTCTTTGGAAAATAGGTTTTCGAGTTCACTTAGAGAATAGGAGGTTTGTTGGGCAAAACGAACAAAAAGCCGTGGCAGAAATAATGCTGGCAGGATTATTCCAGATGCATATTCCAGATGCTTATTAATTTACAAAGACAAAAACAGTAGATTAACAGCTGCTATACCCTTGGCCAGAGAATGATTTCCACTGTAGAAAATATCGAGTCTTTGATCCATCATCTGGCCTAAAATTTCAGATTCAGGAGGCTGACTCTTGAAGTCACAGTGGGGGATGAGCTCAGAAATAAAACACTGAAAACCTTTCATGAGTATAATCTTCAGATATCTGACAAGAGTTGCAGGGGCGTCCATGGGTACACTTTTGAACTCTGAGGTCCTGGAGTGTTAGGGCTTGGGAAGACTGTGTGGTCATGGTGGTGTAAGGAGGCAGCCGCCCCTGAGAGGCTCAGAAACGGGTGAGTATTGCAAAGGAGGGTTACTGGGAGAGTTAAAACAACATCCTGAAGGTGAACCACGTGGAGCCTCAGATGTTGAAATGCACTTTTTTGGCATCGCTTTTCATTTCTATTGATTTTTATGCTATTTATGGAGAGCATGGTGGAAATAATAGGGCAGAAAAATGGTCATTGTTTTGTGATATTTTAAAAGAATCATTTCTTCAAATTACTTGGTTTCGCTGCTTTATAAAATAGAGCACAGGTAACTGATGAGAGCTGAGGATGACGACCACCATCTCAGATGCAACCACATGGAACCCTTTTCTGACTGCCTTCATTTCTTCTTCGTACCCTTCATATAGTTCCTAGCACAAGCCGCCGTATGTGTATTTGTGCACACGCTTTATATCTCCAATTAGAGTGTGGCCTCTTGGAGAGCAGGGTCAAGGGTTCAGAAAGGAAAATAAAAGCATTTATGTTATGCTTTAACACAAGCTTGTCCAACCTGCAGCCCGCAGGCCACGTGCAGCCCAGGACAGCTTTGAGGGCAGCCCAACACAGATTCGTAAACTTTGTTAAAACATGACGAAAATTACGCACGAACCTTTTTTTTTAGCTCATCAGCTGTTGTTAGTGTGAGTGTATTTTATGTGTGGCCCAAGACCGTTCTTCTTCCAGTGTGGCCCAGGGAAGCCACAAGGGCAGACACTCTGCACACTTTCAGAATACTTTTCTTACACATTATCTGGTAGCTTTCTAAATAAAAGCCAGAAGACGAAGGTATAATATTTACATTTAAGGTTCACTACAACTTAGTTTATACTAAAAGACTACATTGATAATGTATTCATATTTTTAGGTTACGTGCTTTAGAGTACTGAAAAATATATTTTACATCAGCTCTGAGCAAATGTAACTTTAAAAATTTATGTGAGATTCCTTTCAGGATGAATTTGAACCAGTAAATAGAGACAGTGGAGAAAGTTTCTGATTTTGAAATTAAATTTGAAACTTACAGGACGTTTCACAACTTTCTTTTAATCAAAATTATATCTGTAAGTGGTTAATAAACACAAGATAGGTCCCCAAGGCCAAACAGCAGTCCCCTGACCCAGTGCTCTTTCCCACACCCTGTTCTCTGCGGAGTCGGCCGCTCCCCGCAGGGCACGGTTTCCTTTGGTATTTACCGCTGTATTTTTAAATAACACGTTTGCGTGTGTTGCTATTTCAGCTGTAGGTTTTGAGAATTGACACCCCCCCCCCGCCCCCCACTGTAAGAGAGAATTCCGCCCTCTCCCTGGTGCCCTTCTCACACCCCCACCCCCACCCCCGTCCTCCTGGGGCATCACCAGTAGTCAGCGTTTACACGTCTGTGACTATGTAAATGTTGTTTCTGCACGACCATCTCAGGTCCTGCCATTGAGTTTCCTTTGGTTTTCTCTGGAGTTAATCATTGTCTCTCCTCCCGCCCCCCGCCCGCCCCCGGTTTAACTTTCTCCGTCCACGCTGCTGGTTTGCTGCCCGCATTACAAGTCTCCTTTCAGGACACCCAGACACAACAGGTATTCCACCCACTTCAGCCTCCTGCTCCTTCTGTGCTCCGTCTCCCGTGGGGGTCGGTGAGTCAGCGGGACTGCTGCAGGTGTGAGTGCGCACGGGATCTCATTCGTCTTCGTCCTGTGTTGGTCCCGTGCCTGCCCGTGTTCTTGCTTTCTTCTCTCGTTTTGGTGGCGTTGCCGTGGAAAGGCACAGCTAACCCTGAACAGCACCTACACCGAAGGCCCTGGGTACATAACTCCAGAGGGGGCCCGCTAGGCCCTGTTAGTGAGGGTACATGGCAGCAGGAGGAACTCCATCTCAAAGAGGCATTTTAGTCGCTGGCTTTTCTAGCCCAGGTGCTACTCACCTGAAAGGTAACCAAGCGGTGCTTTGCCACGGCAGTTCATGAGCATTTTCGATAAACAGCGTCTGTCTTCGCAGCCACGAAGGACCGCGCTAAGAGCCTTTCCCACCCCACTCCCCCTGGCTCGCTTCGCCTGCATTCAGCCTCCGGACTTGTGACGGGTTCTAGCTGAAAGCCAGTCGATCTCGAAGGGCACGCCTTCTTGTTCACAGCTAAGGGCTGGTCTCCGAAGTGGTATAGTTAGCAGACATTCCTGACATTCCATACGTCTAATTTTTAGTGCTCGGAGGATCTGGTGCTGTGCCAGAGGAAAACGGGCTGGAGAGCATAGAAAGCCCCGCAGACAGTCTCCACGCAAGTTATAAACATCCGTCCCGTGTAGCTAGCAGATGCCGGGCATGACGTGACCTGTAACCTGTTGGCGCCGTGGCTTCGGCTGCCCGGGAACGTCTCTTAGTTTTCTGATGTTTGATTCTCGAAATTCCAACCGTAGAGCTTTAAGAAAATCGGGGGTTTTGGTTTGTGTGTTAGTTTTACTCTGGGCCAAGATGAGGTGCTTTCTCCAAGCAAGGGGGAGTATCCCGAGTGACTCGGCGTGTGGTTGGGGCTGGGGTCGCGTCGCACGGAAAGTGCCGGCCTTGGACGCGTGTGGATGAGCACCAGCCTAGCTCTAGGCCCCGAGGGCGGCAGCGGTGGGCAGGACAGGCCCTGCGGGTGGCTCGGAGGAGGGACTGCCGCAGAAAACAGGATCAGTCCAGCCTGAGAACACCAAGGAAGTCAGCTGGGCGGCCAGGGGCGCGGAGACTCCTCAGGTGACGGGCAGACCTTGGCGACACACGTCCACTTTGGAGGAGAGGCGTGTGGGAGCCGGGGGCCGGCGGCCACAGGGACCTGCAGCGTTACTGGCAGTGTTTTCAGATTCTCCAAGGAGCATGTGCTCATGTACTTTCGCACTAAAGTTTTACATAAAAAGAAGGATTTTAAAAACTTTTTTCCAAAAGATCATCAGCTGCTGTGTGGAGAACGGGTTGCAGAGGGACGAGATTAGAAACTGAGCAACCAGTGAGGACTTTAGGGTGCAGTCCGGGCGAGGGAGGCTGGTGGCTTAGATGACAGCGGTGGCAGTGGAGAGGGTGGTGCGGACCCAGACCCTGTGCTGGAGGTGGGGTCTGCGGCACTTAGGACGATTGGGTGTGGGGTGTGAGGCCGAGGGAAGCGCCGAGGACGGCTGCCTGCTGGGCTGGGGCCCGGGTGCCCGGGTTCAGGATGAGCTCTCGGGAAGGAGGGGGCTTGGGGACAGCTGCCAGGGGGCGAGGGGGTCGGGGGTGCTGTGTTATATGAGTTCCGTTGGCATGGCCATCACACACCCCGTGGAAAGATCAGGTCGACGTTGGCTCTGATTCGCCTGGATCTTCATGGAGAGGTCCGGCTAGAAGTCACGCGCCTTCTGCTTTCTCTCCCAGACGTCTGGGGAGCCCCAGGTACCAGGCTCTGTGTTCCGGATATGGAGATGGGAACCCGGCAGGAACTGAGCGAACCGCACAGACCAGTAGAGTAATGCATGTGAACACTGTGAAAAGTGAGCAATTTAAAGGGGAAAGCACTTCCAGAGCCAGGAAAGCTTGTACAATCTCACTAAACAGGGACAGCCTGGGGGACAGGATGGTGGTTGAACTCCCTTTTGAGGATGTTGACCCTTAAAGGACCACTGAGATGAAACCGAGGAGGAGGAGGAGGAGGTGGGGGAAGGCGCGAGGGAGAGGTTCTGGGACAGGCACGCACGCGTGCCAGGCTGGCCAGCTTGTCCTTCACCTCTCCGAGGCCCACTTTCCGTAGGGCCTCCGGCGGTTGCTGGAGGAGGCATCTGAAAGCACAGGTACCCGGCTTCTGAGCTGCAAAGGAGTCCCGTGCCAGCTTGTCTGCTGGGGCCCGCTGTTAGTGAGCGCACCGTGTTGGTGCTGCCTGCTTTGCCTTCTTCCCCGGTGTGGCGTGTTTGTAGGCCGCTGGGCCAGCCGGGTGGTGAAACCTGGCCCTTCACGCCGAGCCTGAAGTCCGGGACCTACCCCTCTCCAGAGCTGGGCGTGGCGGGGAAACACTTGGCTCTGAATGTTTGTGGCAGCTGGAGGCCCGAATGCAGTATATCCACATGAGGGACGTTCGCCCTAAAAAGGACTGAATTCTTGAAACTTGCAACAACGTGGACGTACTGCAAAAACATCCTAAGTGAGACAAGCCGGACACGAGACACCACGCATTGTGTGATTCCATTTCTGTGAACTTCCAGAAAAAGCAAATCTCCGGAGACAGGAAGTAATCGTGGTGGCTAAGGATGGAGGGGACTGCAGACAGGCACACGGGGTCCTCTCGGGGTGGTGGGAATGTGCTACGCCTCGATCGCATCATGGCTTTAACTCTATAAATAATTTCCGAAAACTTTCTGATTTGTATACTTACAAATGGGCAGACTTTATGGCATATCAATTAGATGTCAGTAATGCTGTTTTAAAAAACAAAAACGGAAAAGCTGAGCTCGGGAGACCAATAACTGCCTCCTGCGGTCGGCGGACTGGAGGGCGAAGGTAGTCGTTGTGGGCTTGCGGTGTGTGAAAGGGGACTCCACCGGCGTGGGCTCTGCCTGCTGGGCCTCCCCACCCTCAGAGACCACGTGCCTTTCCATGGATGTGGAGCTCTGAGGGTGGAAGGCAGAAAAACAGGCGCTTAAACTCAGGGACTCGGGCATTCTGTTGTGGCGGCGAGGGTTACTGTGTTCAGCCGCACGCCCGCCTACTTCCACCGTCACAGGGGCCACCCCACTGGTGGCACAACAAGGAGGCACGCTTGTTTGCTTGCTTCCAGGCAGTAAGCTAGCTCTGAGGCAGCACAAACCCACAGGACCGTCGGAGCACCGCCAGAGGACCAGAACCGTGCTGGGCACATCTTGCACATCCCCGTGCATGAAAGAAGCATTCAGTAAATCTCTGACGACCTGACGACTGCAGGAATGAGATGTTCTTTTGTTGGTAGTTTGATTATTACTTCCTGTTGGCAGGAATGAAAAGATAGGGACTGAAGTGGGGTCTTGTCCCTCTCGCTCTTCCAATGGAAGTCAGTTTTCTAAGCATTCTTACTGTTACAGCCTTTGTCCCATTAAATGTGAGCACATCCCAAGGCCTTGCCTGGCTCATTAATCTCACCCATTATCTGCTCTCCCCATGGAAATTTTAGTCCATATTTTACCTGCATGCCCCCTCTGGCACCTCACACACAACATATTTTGAAGTAATTAATTATTCCTGATAATTCTGCTTACCCATGCTGGTATCACTATACTCCTCTGAAACAACCAAGCCACGGGGTCGTAGACTTTCTCACTTAACCTCTTTCATGGTGAGTGCGTTGTTTCAATGACACCCCCAGCTTTTCATTAACCAGCTTCTCCTTCCAAACGCCCAGTGACTGGGAACTCTGCGCTTACCTGGAGCCCTGTCTCCCACGTGGCAGCCTCAAATCCAGTTCTCCTCTCTGCCACCACGCTGATGACCTTTCCTCTCGATGGCAGCTGCTTACTACCTGGTGGAAAATGGGAACAGTGAGCCCTGTGTCAGCCTCTCTCTAATCCATTGGCTCTCACACTGTAGCAGACGTCGGAATCATGTAGAGGACTTGGCCCGGCCCTCAGAGTTTCCAACTTAGTGGTTTTGGGGGAGAAACCTGATCGTTTGCATTTTTAACCAGTTACGAGGCGATGCTGATGTTTCTGGTGTGGGGACCACCCTTTGGAAAACCACTGTTGTCGTTTCTCTTCTGTTCAGAGAAGTACTATTAGGTTCCCCTTCCTAAAGTAAAATTTGTCCCATTATGCCACTCCTGCTGGGGCCCTGCACTGGCCTAGGACCGTGTTTGCCGAGGTGAGTGTAGTGGAGCAGAGACATCACATTGAGTACCTTTTAGTAATATTTTTTTCTATTGTACTTTCCTTTCAGTACTTTCAGTTAGGTCAAGGAAAAGGTCTGGTGCTGATTTGTCTTTACCTTCTTTCTAATATTTACTAATTGCCTTTTTAATAAAGAGAGCAACCCAGAAGCTCTGATGAGCCGCTCCTAGCAATTCTCAAAATTTATCATATGATTTTATTTTCATGTGTTGATTGTCTATGAAAAGTGTTAAAGGACTATAATTTGAAACTCTGGGTTAAGGAACGGAACCCAGAATTTCAAAGAATTCTTGTATATCATTTCTTCTAGTGGTTTCATACTTTAGTTTTATTTATCACATATAATTCTTTTGATTTATCTGTAATTAATTTTGTTGTAAGGAAGAGATGGGATCTGGCTATTTTTCCCTAGCTGGCTATCCAGTTTTCCTAACACTTTTAAGTAATGAGTCTTCTACTCACCATAAACAAAGTAATATCCTCGGAGAAAACATTTACAACTTGACAAAGTATTAATACCAAAACATACTGAAAGTTACTACAAATAAATCAGAAAGACAACACAGTTTTACAAGTACAGTTCACAAAAGAAACAAATAAACATAGAAAAGTTATAAGCCTTACTGGTGATGATCGGATTGCTCCTCTTCCCACGATAGTATTGAGGGCTGGTGGATTGTGGGGAAGGGGCCGCTCCATTACGTCGTGGGTGAGGGTGCACGTCAGGAACGCCCCCGTGGAGGGAAGTATCAGAATTTCAAAATTTAAATGCCAATATGTCTTTATCATATAATCTCTAATGCATCTTGACGTTTTTAAATTTAAAAAGTGCATATATTCTTTGACTCACTGCCAGGGATGTATTCTAAAATACACTTGCACAGCTAAAAATATTTTCAAGCCTGTTCACTGAATCATTAGGGAGTTGAAACTAATGTCGGTGATTGGTGATTAGTTAAATGGTGGACAGTAACCGCTCCGTGCACGTCGGTGTTAGAAGATCGAGGTAAACTACGTGTATGCTCTTTGAAAGATTTCGGACTTATATTGCCCACTGATTAAACTCAGAAAGTACACACAGTATTAGCTTATTTGTATGTTTTGTAAAGTGTATGAATTGATGGATGGACTGAGAAGATACCAAAATATTGGAATATACACATCATCTCTAAGGAAATAAAGGAGGCACTCTGATAATAGTTATCCTATTTTATGTATTCTTCATAATGAGATTATAGCACTTGTGTTTTTAAGAGCAGGATTCACAACTATCGTAGTACATGTATAGTTTATTTAGTTTAATATCAATCTTGTAAAGTATGTATAATATTATTTGTGCATCATTATTGCATATGTGTGTATATTTACTTGGGAAAAACATAGCTTGGAATGAAAAGTAGTGTTAACTGGAGTTATCCCTGTGTAATAAGGTTATAAGCATTCAAAAACATCTTCTCCTTCTTTTACATTTGGTAAAAGTAATATAGGTTCATTTAAATTCCGCAAGTAACCTCTTTAAGAGAGAGGTTGAGCATCACAAGGTTCTCGCCGTGCAGAGCAGTTCCTTGTTCTGACTGGAGCACGTTCTCCAGGGTGATTGATTGCTCACGCTTCCCCGGTCCTGGCCCTTGGACAGTTATTATTTGTGATGAAATCGTACTGGTCGTGTGTTGTTTGAACTGCGTAGGTAGGAGAAGGAGACAGTCTTCTCATGGTGGATGTTTGTTTGTGTGGACAACAATGTTTCAAGCCCTAGTCCTCTCTCAAATATTCCCACCTTCTTTGCTAGCATATCCACTTAAATTCTCAAACTATTTTCCAAAACCAAATAATGCAATAAGCAAACATTTCTTGGCACATAGGAGAGAAAAGAGGTTCAGGTTAAAGTGTGTGTACCATCCTGTTTTCTTCTATAGGGTAAAATACCTTTTTTTTCTTTTTTAACTTGCTCAATTATTGTAACACCTGAGATAAATTATTTTCACCTCTTTGTAACTAAGAATCTGCATTTTTATTTAGCTATTCCTTTATGATGCCTACTTCTAATTACAGGACCAGATATTTTAATGCAATATTAAAAGATGTTTCTCCTATCTTGTCCATTGTCAGGAAACATATATATCAACTGTCACCTTAACAAGAGATTTCATACTGTTTCTTGTCAGTGCATTTATCATTACATATGTAAATAGAAAATTTTTTAGAAAGTGACAGTCCTTCCACGATATAATTGTTTTCGTTCCGTTTTCCTTTCTAATCTGCACTCAGTCAGTCAGCGCTGATTATATGCGGGCTGTGAGGCAGGGGCTGTGCTGGAGATGCAGGCAACAGAGCAGGGGCCCAGCTTGGAGCAGCTCATAGGCTGGCCGGGGAGACAACAGTGTGGTCAGCTGCCTTAGGTGGTGGCTACTAAGTCTCTGGGGGGGTGTGGATGGGGCAGGATTGGGGAACACTGTAAAGATACCATTCCTAGGTTAGATGGAATCAGCATTTAAATGTTTTTTTCCCCTAGTATTGCCAAATTGTTTCTTTAAAAGATTTTATCAAGTTACAAAATCACCAGCAGTAAATGAAAGTAACTGATTTCCCACATTCTCTCCAGAACCAAGTTTCATCATTATTAAGACAAAGCAGAACAAAACAAAAACTTGGCACTCAAATAGGCTTAAAATGTAGTGTTTTATTGTTCTATTGGGTGTCTCTTTTTATTTTAGAGAAGTTGAACATTCTCCCATATTTGTATTATTTTATTTCCTCTTGTGAAAATATTGTATTTTCTTGGAGTCTTGGCATGGTTATAACTTGTGACTATTTTTAAAAAACAATTTATTGAGGTGAAATTCACACAACAAAAATTAGCCACTTTAAAGTGAACAATTCAGTGAAATTTTTACCTTCACAATGTTGTACAACCACCACCTCTGTCTAACTAGTTCCAGAACACTTCTGTAACTCCCACATGCCCATTAAGAAGTTTCTCCCCTTTTGACCGTCTCCCTACCCCCTGGCAGCCTTTGCCCTGCATACTTTCTGTCTTCATGGATTTATCTATACTGGATATTTCATATACATGGATCATACCATACAGGACCCTTTATGTCTGGCTTCTTTCCCTTAGGGGAGGTTCATCCACATTGTAGCATGTATGAGTACTTCATTCCTTTTTATGACAAAATAACATTCCATTGCATGTATGTACCATACTTTGTTTAGCCATTCGTCCACTGATAGACATTTGAGCTGTTTCTTCCTTTTGGCTATTGTGAGTTCTGCTGCTGTGAACATGGGTATATATGTAATTATTTGGAATGAATTGCAGGGTCATCTAGTAAGTACTCCTGTGTTTAACATTTTGAGGAACTGCCAAACTGTTTTTTATAGAAGCTGCACCATTTTATATCTCACCAGCAGTGTACAGACAGGGTCCCATTTTTCCACATTCTCATCAACATGTAGTATTTTCTGTTTCTTTTTTTTTTTTTTTTTTAGATTATTGCCATCCTAGTGGGTGTGAACTGGTACCTCATTGTGGTTTTGATTTGTGTTTCCCTGATGACTAATGATGTTTAGTACTTGTTAGTATTTCATATAGAAGTGGGAAAATGAAAGAAAAAGAAAGGCTTGTGCTTGAAGAACTTATTTTAAAATTATTTAAATGTCCTTTGAGGAAAAAAAATGTTTACTTAAAATGCCACCAAGTTGGCTAACTCGGAGAATTATTAAGTCATTCATTTTATCTAAGCACTTCTTAGTTTTCATAATAGAGCTATTTCTGAAGCACAGGCTTTTGCTTCTAGTTTCATTTTAAATTGTTTTCTGTTTCCCCATTCCCTGGGTGCATCAGGGCTGTAATTTGCGCCTTTTAACCAGCGGTTCTCCAAGTGTAACCCAGGGACCAACAGCATAAGCATTACTTGGGAACTTGTTAGGAATGCAGGTTCTTAGGCTCTCACCCCTAATCAGAAATTGGGGGTTCACGCAGCCATCTGTTTGAATGAGCCTTTTGGATGCGTCAGGTATACACTTGGATTTGAGAGCCACTTCCAGGCCAGTCCATTAAAGAACTGTGGGAGAGAAGTAAGGCACAGCTTTGGCCCTGTTAGCACCAGCTTGCTTTTTTTTTTTTTTTTTTTTTTAGCTAAAGTAATTAGACAATATAAACAATTACGTTGAACCATTTTCTAACCTCCTTCTTAGGAGTCATATGTATAAATCATATAGTTCTACTTAGAAATTGTTAGTCTACAAATCATGCCAAAGAGATCAGTATTTTTTAAAAGCTGCTTTTGATCTTTGGCCAACTCTCTAAAGAACTTAAGAGTTGCACGTCCTCGATACGTAGTTTTCCTTTTACCTGTGATTGGACTTTCCTTTTTGCTTCTTCAGAGCCTCCACTGTGAAGAGTTAGAGTGTGAGGGCCACATGGCAGAGCATGCCACCGTCACTGCCGAAGACTCAGCACTCGGAGGGGTAGCAGCAGATCAGTGCTGTCATCTTCTGGTCCAGCCACCCCCTCGAACTTGTCCCTCCAGAACTTTTTAAAGGGACCCCTTTCTTGCCACTTCTTTCAGAAATTGGTGGGTAGTCAAATCCAAGTAGTGGATCAGTAATTAAATCCATGCATTAGATAACAATATTGATGGCCATGCACTGCATAATAAACTCAAGACCTGGAAACCACAGATGTTCGCTAGGGAGAGGTGTGTGTTGCATAGTCACATGTTTATTTGATTACCAGTATGTTTTTCCCCTGCACAGGCTATTCAAATGGTGGTAGAAACTGTATCTACCTTGCCGGGGCTTATGAGGATTCAACTCATGTATACAGGGTCCAGCACAAGTCACGCCGGCCCACGTACATAAATGTCCGGCCCGAGATGGGTGGCAATTAGAACATTTCACCTAAAATGTCATATAGTGTGCTTGAGTGTGATGTTATATCACGGAAATACGTGCTTATGATTTTGTAATTAAAGATTTGGTAGATTTTATAATAAAAGAGTTGATGTAGAGTAACAGCTCATAAAAAGGGCATTGTTTGTGCTGGACCCTGTGCGTGCGTGTGTGTGCGCGCGCGTGTGTGTGTGCGTGTGTGCGCGCGCGTGTGTGTGTGCGTGTGTGCGCGCGCATGTGTGTGCGCGCGTGTGTGCGCGCGCGCGTGTGTGTGTGTGTGTGTGTGTGTGTGTGTATGCTGTCTAAAGTATCCAGCCATGTAACATAATTTGAAAAATAGAGACATTTATGGTTGGATCCAGACAGCCCTCATTTATATCACACACACACATACACACACACACACACACACACACACACACACACACACATTATGCATATGCATGTGTGGTACATGGTAAGCACTCAGTAAATATTTTATATTATTAGCATAATTACAATATGCAAAAATTAACTTTTTAACATAGAATATTGTAAGCATTGACATTTTTGCAAATAATATACCTGGGTCCCTATACCAACAGTATAACCAATGTCCTCTTTTGAAGGCAAAACACCCACAAATACTGCCTCTCAGAATTATATTCCTGAGGCAACCACAGGCTTAGGTGAAGTGGGATTAGGGAGATTTGGGTAAGGCCTCCTGAAGTCTTCCAGGTTAAAACTCTCTAGGTTAGAACGAGTGAAGGGTTAGGAAGTGAATGTCAGAAGAGGAGCCAGAAGATTTGAGGGAAGACTTTTTAGGGGAGGGGGATTGAGTGTATTTGTAGGGTGAATGAGGCAAAAGGAGCCGTATGAGGGGAGATTACTATTATACTTGGTAGTGGTGGGAGTGAGATTGCAGAGCAGGGAGAGATGGATGGGACCAGGGCGGGAAACGAGCTGCGTTCTGCGTGGAGGAAGGAGGGTAGAGACACGGTGAGGGGAGCGGGGCGTTTGGGCTCCAGGAGAGCGGCCCCGGGACACAAGACCGTTGTGTTCAACTGTTTGCAGGTGCATCACGTGGAAGAGGGATTATACTAGTTCGCTTGGGCACCAAGGGATAAAACTTGGCACCAGTGGGTAACGGCCACAGGAAGGCCAGGCCTAGGACCAGCGTAGAGGAGAATTGTCTGAGAAGCCGAGCAGGTGCAGAGCTGACGTGAACGAAAGCTGAAGGAAGGGGCCTGCTTAGAGAGCCCATCACGTCATGCTCCTGGCCAGCTCCTTTCAGACTTGGGCCGCGGTCCTCCCCTTGACCCACAGTACCAGGCCGGGGGCCTTCCCTGGGTGGCAGTTCCCCTATCTGACATGATTCCTTTGGGAGAGTTTAAGCTAATTTCCCCAAAGACACAGACCGGACCATGTCCCCCTCCTCTGAAGTGCTTTGTGCAATTTCTCTTCAGAGACACTTTCTTCTCGTTGCCACCTGTCACTCTTTACCTATTGTTTCCCGGCTTCTTATCCCTGTGCATTGCTGGTTTCCCTGGCTAGAACAGCGAGGGAAACAGAAGTTGTTTGGAGGGGACTAATCAACATCGTTATAAATTAAAATTCCTGAGAAATATTTCTGGTATTTTTTCTCCATTTAAAATCCAGGCCGTGAACTCCATCCTTCCTTGTTCTGTGTTCTCTCCGAGCAGCCGGCTAATGTTCATGTGGGCCGATTCCGTAGTAATCAGACAGTCGATAACACAAACCCGGCTTTGAGTTAAACTAGACACTGACAGCAGCAGATGCTACCAAGTAAAAATAACTGTTAAGACCTTTCACATGCATGCAGAACTATGCATTTGGGAGACTTGAATTGTGGCAGGAGTTCTATTTACCTGAAAATAGTTTTCTCTGTTCACTGCTTTTTCATGTAGTGCAGTTAGTACAAACTCAGTTTTTCTGGATTTGTGCTTGGACACACACAGTATTCACCATCATATACAGTAGACTCTCAGTTAACCGACACCTATTGGGGTTGGCAGATGCCAGATAAATACAGTTTCTGGTTGCTTGAGAGTTACTATTAAAAATAGGCCTAACTATACCCTATACTGTATGTACCATACCATACCATAAACTCTGTATTGCCTTGATAGTAATGTCGAAATACAGTAACTAAAAGCAAATTTAGAGAAATGAAGAAAAACATAATGTTATTATAAAAACAGCTTGTGAATGCACTGTGCAATTGTAGTTTAATGGCAGTCAGGAAACTTTTCAACTTCATGAACTTTACTAACACAATTTTTAAAATTTCAAGTAACTCAGAAAAAAAGAGTTATAGACACTTAAAACTGTTACAGTAGGGGTAGAGAGTTTACTGGGTAGACATCACATCAGGATCACCAGGATCTGATGATGTAGCTAGTAGGACAGGATCAGGGGAAGTGGATGTGGATGGTTGTGGATCTATATTGGTACATGGTGCTGTACTGACAAACTTGTGTGCAGCTTTCTTGAAAAAATGATTATCAGCTTGCTTTGAGGCTCTATGCCTGTGGCACAAAGTCAGATTTTGCATGACGTGCAGCTGCATAACATGCTGAGAAGTGAAGAAGGGTTGCTGTTTTGCAAATGTTATTCCAGTTTCAAAAGCTGCAGTAGCTCTCTGCCGGGATACTTTTTCCACTTCATACCCATCGTCATCACTCTCTTCCTTTTCTGCAACATTCATTTTTCCACGATTTACAACAACTTCTATATGTCTTTCTGTGTTAAGTGTACGAGTTATTGGAATCGCTTCATCCACAGCAGGCCAGTCATCCAGTTCATCTCAAAATTCATTTTGTCGATAGTAGAGTCAACTAAGTCACAAATTTCATCATAAACTCTGCTATGGCAGCTGCATTATTGACTGGGCTTACTCATGGTGCAGTGTGGTGCACAGCACACCACGTTTAAGCCTGCATTTTCCACTAGAAATTGATTTTATTTTAATTTTTCGTTTATTATTTCTTCGATTTTTTTGCCCATTGCTTGAGAATGCTTGTTGCTTGAGATCTGGTTTGCGGAGAGTCAGTATGTGTGCGGCACCTGTGTGGCACATCATATCATAGGACAGATCTCCAGGATGTGACGATAAATGCTAACTGACAGATTGTGTAAAAGAATGATCCAGTGTCCAGAAGGAGAGGAAATACCACGCAAAGTTCAAATTTTATGTGTGAACTTTGGCAAGGTGCTGCAGTAAATTGCCATTTTCTTCACATTAGTCATAGTGCAAAGGAAGACTTTTTTTTTTTTTTAAACAAAGAGTAATGTGTGGAATTTAGCATAAGGACTTGTTAATTTTAGGGTTTTTACATGATGTCCTCCACTGTGGGGCACCAACAAGAAATGCACTCCATCCATTTTTACTCCCTTAACACCGAAGGAAGATTGTCTAGTTCAGAGATCCTTGTGTAAAACAAGAGGAAAAAATTCAGAAGCTAATCATCGTTTCTGCTCACTGTTGTTCCACTTCATAGTGTTTCTAATTTTGGAATACATCTGTTGTTTCTTTTTGTTTTGTGTTACTTCTTAGTATATCATAATAATACGTTTCCTTTATCAGGATAGCAGCATAAATGAGCACTTAATTTTTTTTTCTTTTGGTACCTGAGAATGTTATTATTTTTTAAATATCTTTTAATTTGGTAAAAATTAAATCCTAAAATTTTGAAATTTATAAATATGTATTTAATGGCTTTGATTAGAGTGTGGAGAAAAGATATGTACATCTCCAGATACAGAAAATAAAGTATTAAATTGATTTTTGAAGTGATACTGCAAAAAAGCTTTTACGTTAAATTTTCCAGGAATGTTTAACATATGAATTTTTAACTGAGTTCACAATTACATGTATCATATAGATCTAATTCTAGTCTTAGAACAGTGACAGTTAATAACATGCTTATTATCTGCTGAACAATTAATAGGAAAACTGGATTATTTCCAAGTATAATCACGTTACCTTAACTTGTAATTATAGCACATGTTCTGAAGCTTTTGTGACTTCTGATTCTGAGAGTATTAAATATATTCCTATCATATTCATGCTTAAACCAAGTCATGTTGATTTGATGCCAGGATAAAACTTGTATACTCTCTCTCTTTTGTCATTTAAACTTCCCATTTCCATGTCCTCTTATTCTTCATTTCCTTAGGATGCATGGACCTTTTAGACAGCACTGAGAAAGGGGTTAGGGAAAGAGAGTCCTCAAACAGTATAACAGGCAAGGTATCCTGGCACAGGGACGTCATCTTATCCGCTGACTCTGGTCATCAAAGATCAGTCTTATGGACAGTATATGGGGACAAGGCCACTGCCTGGGGTGTGGGGATTTTTTAACATACAATAGTATCTACTTCCTTTGTAGAAAGGAAACTCAGATTTCCTGGGCAGTTTATATGATATAAGATGGAATTTGAGCACAATCTAAGAGCTCCGTTTTTTCATTCAGACTGACTTCAAAATGACTCCAGGTTTGCCAGGTAAACATGGCAGGTTGCCAGATTTGGGCACGTGGCTTAACATGTCTGAGATTCCTTTCACTCATCTAATACACAAGTATATTGAAGCTCACCATTTGTCCAGCATTATGCTGTTTAGCTCTCATTTAAACGTCAGTACCCACTACCCCTATTTAAAACATAGATTGGGAAACGGGTTTTAAAGGTTACAGACCTGTCCTAGGTTGTGCATCAAGGAAGTGACAGAACAGGGTTTGATCCAGGTCACTTTGATGTCGTATTTCAAGCTCTTAACTTCTCAGCGGGTGGTTCCCAGTTCTCCCAAATTACGGGGAGAGTTGATTAAACATGCTTTGCCCTAGGGTTTCTGATTCTGTAGGCCCAAGACTTTGTCATTTATAACTGGTCCCTCGATGCTGATGCTGCTGGTGGCAAGGATGTACTTGAGAATCACTGTTCCGTACCATGCTGCCTGCCTCAGTTCCCCTGGAGAGCCAGTGAGACAGTCACGTGTCCTGCCTGTGCTAATAATCACCAACATTTATTGACTGCTGACCATGACCTAGACACTGTTCTAAATTAATCCCTTTTTATTTTCCCATTAATCTTAGGAAGTAGTTACATTGTGGGGAGAGGATAGGGAGTGTGATCACCACTTAAAAGAGAAGGAAGCCGAGGTGGAGAGAGGCGCTCCGTGAGCGGGCCTCACCGTGAGTCGGTGCAGAGCTGGCTGTACGTTTGTCGGCTGAACTGGTTTCTCAAGTCAGTGTCCCTGGAGCCATCTTTAGAAGCCGACCTCATGCTATGGGACATTTGAGAGAAAGGGAGACACTTCCTTCCTTTTATCCGTGGGTGTTTTAGGTCCTTGGAGGAGGGCCTTTGCAGGCTAGGCCTGGGAAGAAAGCGTCTCCCTCTTTTTCATTCTGTTCTCCCGGCATCCTGAGGGTCGATGACACAGTCTGTTACTCTGATGAATGATGCGATCCTGGCCGTGGCCTGTATTTCTGTGGAGCTATGAGATCATTGGTATTCATTTGCATGAATCAAAGGGATTCCAGGGGATTTTTGTCTGTAGAGACTGCCCTGGTGGTGCCAGCGCGTTAAATTAGAAGGTATGTCAGCTTATGCTGGCCCCTCGACAGCAGGGCACCACCAGCTCCTGTGTGGGCCTGCCTGTGGCTGCTCTAAGAGCCAAGGAAAATCGCAAAAGCAGAAATATTGGATGTGAGAGAGAAAATCAACGTGTAATGAAGTCTGAAACCTATACTCTGCTTCGGAGACTGGTTTCCCTACTAGTTTTAAAGCTTAGAGAGAAAGCACAGGCAGTTTCACATGGTGAGCACACTTTGGCATATAACAGATACTTCGTGTGTTCCATTAAGATTTTTGTTGAGTGACTATTATATAGAAAATGCTTATAAAAATATGTTTGTCTCTTCTCTCAAGAAGAATTCATAGTGGACTTTACCACTGAATGTTTAGTTATTTGTTGAAGAGCATCCAAACCTGAAACCAGTGTCGCCTGATACATGTCGTGTCTCAGAGGTACTGATATGATGCCAGTGTTCAAATCCTGGGACAAAGTTTTCTTCTTATTGGGATAGCTATTTAGCTATAGATCTAAACAGAGCCAGATCCCAGCCCTTCTTAGTTTCAGCTTGGAGTTCTTCCTGATTTAGAACGGCCTTATTTATTTATCATATGGATTTATCTCCCCATCTTAAGCTTTGAACTTTGAAAATTGTGTTATGACATACTGCTACTTTTTTGAAGGTTCCCCTCTGTATTTCATCCTCGCTGTTTTTTCTTTAAGGTTTCAAATACAATGTGCAAACTCTACGAACAATCAAGAACCAAAAGGAAATGCAGCCTGGGCACCTAACCTCTGGTTAAGCTACTGAATTTTGACCTGTGTGGTATGATGGGAAGACTCAACTCGTGCATTTCTTCTGGCTTGTTACAGGTTAACGAAGCCCCTGTCGTTTGCCGATTGTGTTGGGGATGAGCTGCCGTGGGGATGGGAAGCAGGGTTTGACCCTCAGATTGGTGTCTACTACATCGATCACGTCAACAGTAAGTTTTCCTTTTTGCAAAAGCAACCATATCAGAAAAGTAATCCTCCCAAATCTAGACTCATACAAAAGAGGGAACAGTTTACGATGTGAATTTCTTTTAACCCCCACTTCCTCAGTGACTGATATTTAACTGCAATGTCCATTTTGGAATTTGGGTCATGGGGGCAGAGAGAGAGAAAGGCTTCTGGTCTGTCGGTCTGTCTGCCTCGTAGGGAGATAGTTTTCTTCAGCGCTAGTCTAGGGGCCTGTGGCGACCATGAGCGCTTTGGCTCCTCTTTCCATGACCACTGTCCCATCAAGTTGGGATTCCTGTTGTCCTTGCCATGGAGAAATGGGCATTGGTCTAGTCGCGTCTAACGGAGCAGCCACGTGTGTGTCGACGGTGAGGTCCAGGGAGGAACTGGTGCTCATCAGTAACTCTGGAAGACGCAGCTATAGCTGTGCAAAAGCCCTCAACCTTTGTCTTGTTTCTGTTTCCTGATTGCTCTGTGGTGCTCTCACTCTAATAGCTCTTAAATCTGTCACACCCCAGACATATGTGGTAGGACGAGGCCATAGGATTACTGTGCCCGTGAACAACTTCATAAAACACATGCTTGAAGTGTTTTTCAATATGTTTGTTTATATATGTGAGTGTGTATTTATAGTTATGTCTGTTAGCACTTTAAAATTTTATTCAGCTGGTCGCATGTAATACTAATACTTATTTTTCTTATTGTACTTAAAAATTATTTTACTTTTATAGATTTTAAGAAATACATAATAAACTTGTATTTCTCTTAATTCTCTTAGGTCTAGCCTTCTATTAGAAATTTATGTAATACAATACTGTTTAATATCTGTAAGGCTAATATCATTATAGGAAATTACTTTATTGATGCTCATTTGCTAGTGGTAGCTTGCAGCTGCCTTTGTGTAGCTTTATGGTAAAGGATTTGAGAGACAAAAGGCCCATATTAGTATCTCTTAGAAATCTAAGAATGTTAAATATGTAAAGTATGTTCACATCACGTACCAAATTTGTGAAAATATCCTTGCCCTGGTTCCCTTGGGGTCTCTCTTTATCTGGGCAAATGTTCATTTCCCAGGGTGATTGGGAGGGCTTCCAGAACTGACTGAACCGCTCCACTCGGGCCTGAAATTTGCGGAGGCCAAAGGCCGCGGGGCGTGTGGCGGAGTTGAGCGAGAAGGCTTTGTGCCTTCTAGTGATGGTCCAGTGAGAGCGAGGCCGGGGTGAAGGACTCGCTCCAGTAATTTACACCAAAAGGAGACAACCAGGAATGGGTAGTGAAATGCTCACCCCCAACCCAGTGGCATCGAAGACGACTATGCAGAGGCATGGTGTGATGAACGTTCCTTATTCCTCCGAGGGCATGCTTCAGCCTTAGCAATCAGTAAGGGTTGTGGTGCAGTAGGTTTGAGGGCTGTGAGATTGTCCCATTCTCACAGGTAGATGGGATAGGTTGAAAGGAGCAAGGACTGGGAAGTATTAAGTCAGCTTTTCAATGTAGCAGTCTATTGTAGGAGAACATCTGTGAGCCAGCTTTTATGCACACATTAGTTCAACATAAATATTAGTACAAATAACAGTTTCTGTAAGTTTTGCCTCGGCTTCTTTTTTATATCATTATAAAAAATGTAACTTTTTTGTCGAGAGAATAGTATTATCTCTCCCTGAAACTTTCTGTGAATTTCATGAAGTTATAATTGTGCATTTTAAAGTTAGCTTTTATTTTTGTATTTTCTAATAAACCTTTCTTGATACTGTATTATTATATACTAAGTACTATTGCTTATCAGTTATTGCCAACCAAATGTTTTCATATTATGGTGGAAGAGACAAATTTTGGTAAAATTAAATTCATTTTAAACAATTATAGTTCATTCTTACATCATTGCAAATAAACAATTAAGTGGACTATCTGAAATGTGCAACTATTTAAATTGCACTTTTATACGTATGTCATGTGGATAAAAGTTTAGCTTGTTTCCTCAATCTCTGAGGAACCAGAAACGAATCTATTCATACCTGGTTTGGTTCAACAGAAAGAAGTTCTCATGGCACCAAAATGAGAAAATGAACTCTCCCCCACTACCTAGACTCTTCAGTTTCTAAGCCCTGCATCGGGGCGTTCTCAGCCGAAGAGGTATTCTTCTGAACACTCCCCATCCCCCAACATCTCTCTTAGTAACTTTTAGACCATCCTTCTCTCCTATTGGGTAGCTTTACCAGTTATTTTCCTGGTTTAAAAAATTTTCTCTTACTATTTCTGTTTCTGGCATTCTTTTGTCATAGTATTTAAACATTGGAAACTCTCAAAACAAAAACAGTCTTCCCCTGTCCCTCCCTCTGAGTCCCTCACTCACTCTTACGCAAAACCATCCTTCACCCCAAATCCCTCACCTGCCTCGCTCCTCTCTTTTCCCCACGAAACTTACTGGTAGCCGCCATCTGCATGAATCACTTCCTCCATTGTCCGTCGTCATCGTTTTGCAGGAGCAGCTCTTGACAAGGTCACCTGAGACCCCCCCAAGTGATGAAATCCAAACAAGTGTAGTCTTGTCTTCCTTGACCTGCCACTCTTGCTCTTTACGCCTTCGGATTTCACGACACCCTTTGTCAGAATTTTTTTTGTCACATCCTAGCTGCTGCTGCCCAACCCCCTTGCCTGTTTCGTCTTCACCTGAGCCTGGTATTAGGGTTTCCGCAGCAGTCTTCCGTGTGCAGCCGCGTATCTCCTTGGGGGAAACTTTAGTGACTTCTTTGAGGCAGATGACTTCCAAATTGTCTCTTAAGTCTTGTCCAGAGTCGCAGATGCATATGTTTGATTCCTTACGCTAAGGCTCTTCGCAGTCTGCCCCCACTGGCCTCCATTCTCTTCTCCTGCCCGGGCCTGCCCTGCACTGGAGGACTCTCCAGCTGTCCCCTGTGCTTCCTTAGCTTTCTGCCTTTCTGGTGCTTACTGGTTCTAGCCCCTAGCGCTCGCTGCCCAGCCCTCTTGGCAACTGTAGCATCCCTCAAGGGGCTGTCTGCTCAGGCTTGCTTTTGCCCAGAGGCCACCCTCCCCTGTGCAGGTCCCCACTCCCATTCTGAATTAGCTGTCCTGTTCAGGTATGTTTATAGTACCACATACTTAGGGATTTTTTTAAAAATCACTCGTCATTATCATTTAAATCATTGTACATTTCCCACATCTTGCAGACAGTGACTGCATCTTTATTTCTCTATCCTTGGGTACCTAGTAGAACGGAAACTCTTAAATGTTAAAAAGCAGAGCTTTATTGTTTAACTCACAGATGAAAAGCTTTCTGCTTGTTTTTGAAGAAATTAAAGTGCATTTTAAATATAAATTACGCTTCAGCGAGCCCAATTTTGAATATTTAAAAACTTGATTCTCACTATAAATTTTTAGGTCTACCATTTTGCTTTACTGCAGTAGTGCTATCCCAGTGGCCTGATGGATTTACGGTGCCCTAAAGTTCCCAAATTACCCACAGCAAGTAGTTTTCCCACTAAAAAGAATCTGGTCCATTATCTCATTAATCTTAAAGACATGCCTGTGAAGTAGTTTAGGGAGCAAATGGTATTATCTTCTCCTAACAGCTGGTCCACACATATGTTGTATCTTGACATTGTATAGTTTCAGCATTATTTTCTCTTTATCTTAATAAAAAATGAAATAAAAAATGTTTGGCTGTTTAATACTATTTCTGTGTGGTACTATTAAATATTTAGAAGTGAAAGATTTGACCTTGACAATGATAGTTATATTAGGCTTTAAGTTCTTATGATGGGATTCCCCTTTTATTGGGGGTATAGATATTGGAGGGGGGGTAAACTAACCAGAAGTTAGTTATGAAGTGCTGTTTCCAAGGTTTTGGTATCATCACTATAACCAGAAGTAAATCACTTTTGATAGAGTCAGAGTTATACCCTAATTTTTTGTCTTTCCTTTACTAATTGAGATCGCATTTACATAGAAGAAAACATAGATTTTAGAAGTGGCTTTCAGTGAATTTTGACAAGTGCGTAAGCCTTTGTAACTGCCACTCCAGTTGAGATACAGAATATATTCATCACCCCAGTAAGTTCTTTGCTGCTCCTTTCCCGTCGCACCCTCCCCTCTGCAGGTTCTGATTTCTGTCATCACAGCTTACTTGTACCTGTTCTAGAACTTCACAGAAATGGAGTGTGTTCGATTGTGTGAATGGAATGTTCACTCAACCTATTTTTAAGGAGTATACTATCGATACACACAAGATCCTAGATGAATATTTGTAGTACACGTGTCCCACAGAGAACCCAGGTCCAGAACATAGAAAGAACTCCTGAAAATCAACATTAAAAAGACAACCCAGTTTACACATGGGCAAGGCACTCAGACGCTTCCTCAGCTCTCCTCTCTCTCGTTCCCCACACTTCCTGGCTTCCGTGGTGTTCTGGCGAGTAAGCTGAGGCCCTAGCCTCGCCACACTATCGAATGCTGCCCGTGGTTGCATGTGTCTTAGGACCGAGTGGGGAGAAAACGAGACTGTGACAGACTGCCACTGCCACTGCCACCGCCACTGCCACAGCTATGCCTGCTGTGGGGTTGCAGGCTCACCCCTGGGGCTTCTCAGGAATGGCTCTGTCTTAGGGCGCCTCCCTCCCTTCCAGTGCTGTTATGGGGGAGAGTAGGTTGTGTCTTGGCCCTTTTTTTTTTTTTTGGTCTGCACCCATTAGCAGTTCCAGACGACATGGGAAATCCAAGAGATGTGGGCAGTATTAATTAGAACAACAAACTATTTAGGAACTCACCACCACACGACTGTTCTGTGAGCTCTACTTTCCTCCTGCAATCCTACTTGCCCTTATTTAATGTTTAGAGGCTTTCTTTCATTGTATTATGTTTTCTGTTCTTGGTTAGTTATATGTAGTGGAGAGATTGGGTCATGTGTGCTTCCTCCATATTACCTTGAACTCCAAACTCCTCTGTATTAGCTTTGAAACAACACAGGTGCAGGTGTTCAGGTTTGATGAAAATTCCTCAAGTGTATGTGGTATTTTAAATGAAGTTGTAAGAAAATAAATTTTGTGCCCTTTATTTATTTACTTCTGCCTTGTTTCATCCTTTATATTCTCCTACGAGTATAAACTGTTACGATATTTTATAAAGAAGCTACCTTAGGTACTTTAAATACCCAAGAAAACACATTAGTGACACTAACAATTGGTGGTTGGTATTACTCCTGCCGTCTACCTGGGGGCTCGACTGCTGAGAAACACGCAGAAGTGTCGGTGCACGTCATTTGTTTGGACCAATTAACGACGGGCACCGAGGTACCCCTGTATGTGATCATTTACCCGTTTCCTGTTGTCAAATTCAGGGGCTCTTCTCCTCGGTCACAGGCGTCCTTCCACCTAGATGTAGGCTTAACATAGGTGACCACACCTTTCTTCTTGAACCTGTTATTTTCCTTCATTCAGACTGTTCCCTCTTTCTCTCCTCACATGCCCCACAGGCCTGTTGTGAGTCCCTGTGTCTTGTCATTGGCCAAAGGTGTGACCTCCCCCTCACCGTGAGCCGCTGTATCTGCAACAGTACTTTCCTTAGCCACTGCTATGTGAATGACTTCTGTCGGGAATTTTGGCTCCGATCGTCCTGATGTTGTGGCGCACGTTCCCAGTTGTACAACATTGCCACCTATTTTGCCATCAAAACTTTGACACAAACAAGCACAAAATGGGGTTCTTCAGTTTTCCTTTTGACTTTATTGTTTTCTGAGATCTTATAGTCCTCATGGTTACTGAATTTAAAAAATTATAATCTTCACGTCAATTCTTGTTGATTTTTTTGTCTATAATACCCCAGATATGCTCCTTTAGCCTCTTTTCCACTCATGTTTTCCTAATTCAGACCCTCGTTACCTTGTGCCTTTGTGTCTTTCCCTTAAGAAAAATACTTTATAAAAATAATAGATGTGCATAGAAGAAAAGTAGAAAACATAGGTAAGTAAAGGAAGAAAAAGTTTATTTATATTCACAGAACCCAGAGGTAACTAAGTATTCTAAACCTTGTAGTGTGTATCCTTCCTGGCTTTTTCATATTGGCACGTGCGTGTGCACACACATACACACACACACCGAGTTCTCAATATATTTTATACTTCAAGTATGGTTGATTATATTGTATATACTTTTTTTGTGTGTGTGAATGGCCTTTTTCACTTAATGTATAATCTTTCATCCCAAAAAACTCTGCACAATTGTATCAAATTTGATAATAGAACCTCTCATTGTCTGATGATCTTCCGAAAATATAGCCAAGATCGTCTCATGCCCTTGTTTAGGACCTTTCTGTGGCACATTATTGCTTACAAAATGAGTTTCGTATTTATTAACCTGATGTTAAGAAACCATAGGCTAGTCCCTTTGGAGTATTGGGGGGAAAAATGAGAAAATATAGTAGAATGCGGAGAGAACCATCCTCATGCTAACAGACCAAAGGAGAACAAGTCAAAGCACCCTCTCCATTCTGAAGCGTGTAGCTGGGCTACTTAGTGAAGGGTCTTTAAGCCTAGGCCCAAAGAATGAGTGAACCAGGCCTAGAGAACAAGGGTTTGGGGTAGCTTGGGGGTTGGGAGAAGGAGAAACTTCCTGGAAGAAAGAAGACCACAAGTAGAGCCAATGGTCTGGAGAGGCCCCAGAGAGCAGAGCTCGGCTTGATGAAAGAAAGCAAAGGACTTCAGCGTGGCCAAAGGCTGGTGTGGATGGGGCGGGGAAGAGGCCCCAAGAGGTAAACAGGGACCAGGTCCTGAAGGGCCTTTTGTCCGGGACCTCTTAAAGCCCTGTTTCATCACTGCCTGTTCCACCGGACCTCACTTTCCAGCCAAAGGAAACCCGTGTCTCTAAACTGCCACGGCACGCGCCCATTCTCCTCTCAAGGCTCTGTCTCCTTCTACTGTATAAAATAGTTGTGTGTGTTTTTAACTCATGTGTTCTTTTGTATTTTATACGTTCTTGAAAGGAGGGATCTTGCCTGAACATCTTGTTTTCCCTATTGCATGTGGTAGACGGTCAATAGTTGTAGAAGTAACAAATAATAAACAGACATAGCAGCTAGTTTCTAAAAAAGATAAAGTTGCTCATATTCATCTTATTCATCTTCCTGAGCACCGCAGAAAGAATAGAGATACGCACACTAGAAATAATATTCCTCTGAAGAGTCTAATGTTATCTTCCACGATAAGCTCCTGTAACTCACGACGTGTTCTCTATCTATAAAATTTCATATCCATAAAACTGATGGAATGTGAATTCCTTGAGGTACGTGACATTTTAACAGTAAGTGCTATATTACTTCTTTCATATAGTAGATGACATGCAAATTATATTGCATTATAATACAGGGATCTCCCAAGGCCACCAGGTCTTAATAAAAGCATACCACATTTGTATAATATACTTTTTTTTTTAATATTCACATTTAATAAGTACTCTTCACAGATCTATTCAGCAAATATAGCTGATGGAGATGAAGCACAGCCCTGCTTTATGAAGCCTTCTGAGGTGCCTCTGGGAATGCTTTTAGTCCTTATTTGAACTGTGCAGTGCTTCAGGCATGTGACTTGTTTCCTGCTGAATTTTTTGTCGTGCACAGGATGTAAGCCAGTCTAGTGGAGCGTTTCTGCTCATCTGTCAGACAAACTCTGATAGTTTTGATGGTGGTGATGATGATGATACTTTATGCATGTGTCAATTAGTGTTACTTTCAGTGTTTTGTGGAAATTTAGCTGTTAACAGGTATTTTATGGAAAGTTGCCAGTATGTAGGGAAATGTGATTAGATAGAACTTCTAAAGGTATTGAGAGAGAACTGGGAGTACAAATCTTACCGTAACCATTATAACTTATAAACATTTCAAGTTTTTCATATACATTTTCAATTTGTATTGGTTAGTTTATTAATTATGTATCTCAATATAACAAGTTACCCCAGAACTTGGTGGCTTGAAATGTACTTATCTTATGGTTTCTGTGGGTCACACATTTCAAGCAAGACTTAGCTGGCTCCTGTGGCTCAAGGACTTTCGCAGCTTTCTCCAAGGTGTTAGCCAGGCTGCAGGCATCCCCAGGCATGCCTCAGGAAGGGTCTACTTCCAGACTCACTCATGTGGTTGTTGGCAGGGTTCAGTCTCTTGTTGGCTGCTGTCCAGGGACCCCCCCACCCCACTCATTCCTTGCCACGTGGGCCTCTCCATGGGACAGCTTACAACATGGCAGTGTGCTTCATTAGAGCAGAACAGCCAAGAGCTGAGGAGCGAGAGAGCAAGGGAAGACGGCAGTCACAGCCTTTTGTAGCCTCGTCTCAGGTGTTGCCCCTCACTTAGCCCATTGTGTTTATTAGAAGTAAGTCCCATGGTCTAGTCCATGTTCAAGGGCATGCATGCTAGCAGGTGAGGATTATCGTGAGTTATCCACAGTTAGGAAAACTGTTTTTAAGATCCTCAAGTTTTGTTAGAGGATGAGTTCTGTATGTTAAGTATTACATGCTTGGATAGCCAGAGACCTGAATTAATCATGAGTATTTACAGTTGAGACATTTAGGCTCCCATTGGCTGATCACTGCCCAAGCTTCTGATTGCTCACGTGGCTGGGCTGCCGGCAGTTCCAAGGTCCTTGGCTGGAGGGGCTGTCCATCCAGGGCTGTTTCCTCCTGCAGCTCTTCTTTCGACATTGATTCTAGCCTATTTTCCTCCACAATTACATGAGCTGTTCCTCTTTTGCATATTGGAATATTTACATCTTTAAAAATTAGTGTTCAAAATACTTACCACTCTAGAGAAAGCTCACTGGTTACAGTGACTGTGAGGCGAGGGCTCCAGGTCTGGGGCAGTGTTGGTAGTGCGTCTGGCTGACCCCGGCCACTTTATTAACCTGCCAGGGCCTCTGTTGGCCCTAAGGGGACCCAGGCTTCACAGCCTGCACCACTTTAGTTTGGTGTTATCCTGTACCCCGAGTGAGCAGATCGGATGGCCAGAGCCCTCCTGGCCTCTAGAGAGTCTTGTGGTCACATCACATCACCTCATACCATTCTCTGGATTTTGTCTCACTGTAGCCATTGAGGCCAATCAGAAATACCGAGGTGGGGTTTATTTTAAGTTTGAGCTTCACACGCAAAGCATTTTGAGGACAGTACATGCCACTAGACACTCCAACAAATGCATAAATTAATTTTTCTATCTAATTTGTCAGGTTTTCATAATTGTACAGTGGCCGGCCCACATGACCCACCGTTCTGATTTATAGAGGTGACTGTATTTAATTTGTAGAGGTGACTGACTGACAACACAAATAGGTGAATGCCATGGAAAGAAGTTGTATAACTTACAGTTCCCAAGAGAAGAGGGGCACATCATACCACACAGGGCCATTTGGGAAAGCACCAGGTCAGTTAGGAGGCAGAAGGAGTGGAGAAGGCAGGGGCCAGAGCCTTTACTGTGGTTTCCAAGCGAGGAATGGGTGAGGCATGGTAGGCCAGTTTGAACAGTTTCGTGAGGGATGCAGTGTTGGAGCTGTGGCTGTCTCGGCTTCTCGATGCCCTCACCTGAGGGGCCCTTAGGCCTACCATTGCCTGGATTCTACCTGCAGAAACCTCACTGGTCTGGGTGACCTTTTTCTTTAGAGCTTTCTAAGGCACAGAAGTGCACAACCAAGAACTGCGCCTTCAAATATTATCCTCAAAATAGGACCAGGGATTTTTTGTTGGTTTGTTTTTAAATTTCTGATCCACAATGGACTGACTGATATTTTTGTAAAATACAATAAAATTGGATTATGAGGGAAATGGGGCAGGGAAAAAAATACAAAATGTAACCCCCAGTATTATTATTAGAGTCAACTATAACTATAAAAAATTTAAACTATTTACTCTTGATTTCTGTACTTACTGTCATGGACTTGTGACAGAATTCAGGGACAGGTGCTGGTCTGCAGATGAGACTTGGAGCAGCGCTGTTACAGAAGACAACATGGCAGGAGGCCTGCATTAAGTGAATGAAAGCTTGTGCCGTGGAAAGTAAATTGGGCCTTGAATGCTGGCATGAATGGCTTGGCTTTTATTCTGTAGGCACTGGGGATCCAGAGACTTCCTGAAAGAAAGGACCTGATCACAGCTATGGAAGCTTACTTTGACAACCTTGTGTGTGATGGATTCACAGTGAGAATAAATTGCTGAGACAGACCTGAAAGGGGATAAAGATGGAGAGGGACTGGGGAAAATCAAACAAAAGCTATCAAATTTCTGGAGAAATCACGTCACAAATACTAATAAACTACCTAGAGGATATAAGAGTTAAAGCTTGCTAATTTTTTTAAAGCTTAAATAGTCCAAAAAAAAAAAAAAAAGCATAGTGAAATTCTAAAAACTAACTCACAGAATGCATTTTCAGAAACCACACAGATTGAGGATCCCAGAAAACAATGGAGAGGAGAACAGGAGAAAATGCTCAAGGACTATCTCTCGGTGGCTCAAGATGCCCTCAGGACACAGAAGGAGCTATACCACGTGAAGGAGCAAAGGCTGGCTTTGGCCCTAGATGAATATGTACGATTAAATGATGCCTATAAGGAAAAGTCAAGTTCTCACACAAGCTGTAAGTATAGGTTGGCTGTTCAGACTTCAGCCTTGGGGACCAAATTGTAAACCACAGAAGGGTACTTGGAGTTTCATTTTGGGTCCTGTTCCTTCTCCAGCAAGAGGAGTCTCTCAAAGCTATTGGGGTGAGGGGCACGGTGGGTGTGGGGTGGGGGCAGTAAAATCCCATTTCAGATCCAAGTCTCCTCATTTGGGGATTTATGTATCCCTTCTGTTTTTTGCTCCTCCCTCTGCCTGATTGCCTTTTATTTATTAGTTAATTTTTACTGTTTCAGATCAAGACAAATAATTTAGCCCTTTCTGCTCTTCTTGCACACTATTTGTAGTGGGCAGGAACTGGAACTATTAGTAGAGAGAAATTTCTGTTGACCTCCTGAGTTGATTTCCCTCTCTCTCATCCCAAAACCTGATTATCTGCAGCTGGCCTTGTTTAAAGTAGCAGCTGTGATGGACTCAGACGTTCTACTTAAGTTTCTGGATAATGCAAAGCTCTGATAAACTGTATCTGCAATAAGGTCCTCTAAGTTTTTATATGTTAGTATAAAATCCAGAAGAAAATTGAGTACCAGGGTCTTTATGACATTTTTCTTTCTTGAGTTTCTAAAAAGAATTACAAAGATTTGAAGATTACTTTTTGTATTTAGGTGTCTAATGAATGACAGTAAAGGAATAATAAAGTAACTATCTACAGAAGTATGTAAATCTTGTTGTTTTATTAGAGTTTGTAAATTCTAAGTTGAGAACTAGTTATTTAACCTTGCTTTTCTTTTTTCTCTTTGAAAAGTGTTTTCAGGATCTTCATCTAGTACTAAATATGATCCTGATATTTTAAAAGCTGAGATCTCCACTACACGATTAAGGGTAAGATTTTTTTTTTTATTGTGGTTCTATATTGAACATATGCATGGACTTGAAAGATGGGGAAGGGGCTTTAGTGGTCATCCGCCGTCCCCCTTCGATGTAGGAACCTCCTCCACTTAGTCCCGGTGGGTGGTTTTTCTCCCTTTGTTAGAACTTGTTCAGTGATTGAGATTGTTCTTATTATTAAGGCTGTGTGTTCCATCATTGGGCAGTTTTATTTTTTGCAGTTAGTATATTCAATCAAAACGCGAGTCCCAATAACTTACTTTCCCTTTTTGTGCTGAAATATGTCTTTCAGAGTTGAGCCTAGTGGCTCTTTCATCAGACAGCCCAATATTTAAAGATGCCCATGACTTGTGACACCACGTCATTCCTTTTCTGGCTCAAATTTTACTGGTTTCTCACACTTTCTCATGGGTTGTTTCCTGATTTTTGCCCTAAGTCTTTTTGACCAAACTGCTGCTAAGGCCATAGCTTGTTTATCCTTGATTTGGGGAGTCTACAGACTGTTCACCAAGTAAATAAATTCATGTAACCATTACCTAGATCATGAAATAGATTATTCCCATGACTCCAGAAGCTTCCTTTGTATTCCCTCATTGTCCTTGTCCTTCTCTGTAAAGGTAATACTGGTAGGTTAATTTTTTTGCCTGCTTTGAACTTTGTAAAACTGGAATGCTACCATATGTATTATTTGATGGCTTTTTTTTTTTTTTTGCTCAAGAACATTTTGAGATTCATCCATATAAACTTTTATTGCTATAAAGCATTCCACTTTGGGGTACATACAATAAATTCTTCATGTCTTCTACTATTAATGAACATTATAGTTTATTCTGAGTTCTGGTCATTAAAAATTATGCCTTAATATACATGTCTATTGTACATGTCTTTTGGTGTGCATGGCTGCACATTTTTGTTATTATGGTTATGCAATTAGGAATGAAATTGCTGTGTCAAAAAATATTCATAGCTTCAACCTTAGGAAATACTTATAATTTCAGCCTTTCTTAACTTTGTAATCTTCCCTTAAAGCTCTAAATTACTTTATAGACATGGCTTTTGCCTACATCGAACAGGTTTTTTGCATTTTGTATTTTTATTGTCAATCAGTTTGAAATGCTTTCTAACTAAAGAGGAATGAGATTCTGATACATGTAACTGATGGATGGCGTAGTACCCTACCCCAAAATATACCCCTTCAGTGTATCGATTGCCTTTGAACTGTAGGCACTTGGAAAACAGCAAATGCAGAGAGAGGCCTTCTCTGAACTCCCCTGAACACCCTAAGGACAGATCCTTCAAAAGAAACTCAGTTGTTCTAAATCCCCTCACCAGGAGATTTGTCATCCAGGGGAGAGTGACTCATTATAGAAGAGGAGACTAGACGTGAACAAACACCACACCCAGAAGAACGATCACAAACTGTCCTATCTTAAACCTATTCTCCTATGGGCCCATTCATCTTTCCCAAAAATCATTTACTCTCCCCTAAGAGGCCTACTTATCCCATCCCTTTTTCTTATTAAGATGATATTTAAGCATACATTGAAGCCGCCTCAGAGAATGACATTTTTCCCAAGTATTTCTCATGTATACATGAGGTATACTTGTTAATAAACTTGTTTTTTCCTGTTGATGTTAAAAAAAATACTTCTAACTTTTCTAACTTCTTCATGATTTCTCACATGAGTGTGTTGCTTAATTTTTAAATAGTTGGGTATTTTATTATCCTTTCTTACTGATTTCAACTGAATGCCACTGTGTATTTTTCAATTCTAAAATTTCTATTGGGTTGTTTTATGTTGTTTTTAATTACTTGCCCTAATTCTGAGCATTGATATATAATTCTTTAAACAAAATAATCACACTTACTTTTTAAATTCCATGTCTTAACACAATATCTAGATTTCCTATGTATTGGATTCTTCCATATGGTCTGAAGAATGATTTTTGGTCAATATTTGACTTCTTATAGCTACTTACTTTTTATTAAGAGCCATATATTATGTATGAAAAAGTATAAAGGTAATTTAAAGTTTTGGAGGATCTTGTTATCCTTCAGAGAGAATTTAGTTTTGCACTTCTTATAGGCAGTTAGGCCAGGGACAGTCACTTTTAATTCAGTCAAGGTTCGAGCTATCTGAAATCTGGCCTTCATTCCTTTTCTAAGAGTGGGTCTACTTCCAGTTCACCTGCTCTCTTAAGGAAAGCTCTTCAGACTCCCAGTTGAACTCCTGGAATGTTTTATGAGGACTCTTTATGCTTGATGGAAGCTGAGCCCCCCATCTCTCCCCAAGCCTCTCAGTTATGGGACTGCCAGTGGTTCTCCGTGGCTCAAGACTCTTTTCAGTCTTTATTGCATAGCAGATGTCTACAAACAAACAAACAAAAATGCCCAGTCTGGATCATGACTATGGGCTTATATATTCTTTGGGTTCTTAACACAAGTTTTTGCTTCCTTGGTGGTCTGTGAGTGTCTTCAAATAGATGATTTGGGGTTTTTTCCTCCTAACTTTTCTATATGTTCTCAGAAAAAGAGTATGAATAAAGTTGTGTACATTCTGGAAGCCACACTTCTCTTCAGTTTGGACTTCTGGGTTAGATTTAGGGAGTCGTCGATAGAAGTGTTTTGTGTTTTTCTGCCATAAACACCCTCCAGTGTATCACAGAACCGTTCCTCTGTCAGTCCACCCATATTTCTCCATACATTTCTCAAGAATATCTTGTGATGGCTTGTCAAATGCCTTGTTGTTGTGCCTCTGTTCTGTGTCTGTACATTTCTGTGATCTGCTAGGCTAGATACCTTATCTGAAAAAAGGAAGTGACGGTATTTTGTCAAAACTTACTCTTAATACACCTCAGCACTCACTGGAGCTGTGCGTTTCTCAGGGAGTTCCTTCTTACTGTTGTCCTTTGAAGTTTTTACCATTTTTCACAGTTCTTGCCTTTGTAAGACACAGCGTAAATTCCCTTTTAGGAAAGATGCAAACTAAGGAAGGGATTTAAAAACAGAAACATATAGAATATCACACAATTAACCATTGAGAAGGAAATGGAGCCCCATCTCAACCGGGGAGACCCCAGGAGACCCCATGTGGTCACACTCCCCAGACCTGTCTCCTAATGCAGCAGGATGTCTTAGGTAAAGCCAGTCTATGCCAGGTTGAATGTGCTTTTGCCATCACAAGCCTGTGTTTCACATACATTTTCATCACCGTGCGACCACAAGATGAGTTGGACAGGCATGCCCTCCTCAAGAGGGCGCTTCCCTCACAGAGAGGATAGAAGACATTCATAAATAACTGTAATTAAAGGTCAGAGGGGACACTCTCTTCATCTCTTCCATTAGCGAATTGATGCTGGTTTAACACTTCCGTCAGCGTAAATGCTTTTTTAGAAGTCCTCCCTTAGCAAATTGGCCCTTGTTGCCATTGTGAACCTTTGAGCTGTGTCACAGTTTGAATGCGTGGAAGAGATGGCGCGCTCTCCCTGCGATTTGTGCGCATTTCCACCCGGTATCACTTTCAGAAAGCCCCAGCCATTCAGAAGTGGGTGGGTAACTTCACAGTCATGGATTTTGATAAACTGGCCTTTCTTGGCTTGTCTGCCCTGTCGGAATTGCTGTGTATACTAATAAGTTGCTTTCACAAATTAATGCCACAGAAATAGTAACTCAGGAATGGACTAATTCTTCATTGTTTTGGTGTTTTGGTGTTTTGTTGTTTTGGAGTACCTGCCTGCATTTTTGGTCACAGTAACAATTTTTTAGGCAAAGCAAAACAATAACTTCATACTTCATTGTTTTTGATGCAACAATATTAGCAGGTGTGCTGCATTTGTTTCCCTGAAATAGAGCTAGTAGTTCAAGTATTTGAGAACCATCTTTCTAAAACTTCTGTTTTATATCATTTTACATATATGATCATAGGTATTGGTGATCCTTGGGTTTTAGTTTCCTCCCTGGTCCAACGGCGTAATAGTAACTTGCTGGCATCTTATTTCTAGTTGTTTGAAATGGTGGAATGAATAAATCAAAGCTTTTTTTTATTAATATACTCATAACTTCTAGAGGTAATGTTTAAATGCTTGAAAAAATCTGCTTTATTAGGGAGAGAATGTAAACTTTTTTACTACAAATTTTATTATTTTATTTATTCATAATAGATATTTATACCATAGTCTTCTTGGAGTAGGGAATGGAATATCTCATACAAACTATACCTTAAATTGAACGGATATTTTAAAAAAATATATACCCACATTACAAATAGGTGAGATTTAGTAAAAAAGTTGGTGGAGAAATTGTTTGATGAATTTCATTCAATTTTTACTATTGTTTATTAAACTGAAATAAAATGTTAAAGTGTAAAAGAACATCTTTAAGAATACAAATGCATTTGAGAAATTTATTGAGCACCATAGCATATGATCCAACTTTTAATTTTCTAAAAAAACAAAACAAAACAAAGGCCTCTGTGGTTTAATTATCTGTACTACACTCTAAACTCATAGCTGGTTAGTGGATATTGCTATTAGTAACACTGTATTATCTTTAGTTCTCAAATACATTTACTCACACATTATTAGTATGAATTCACTTTGGATTAATTTTAACTATGGTGATAGATTTAGAAAAGTCATCCACAGTCTCACATATTTGTAATGTTGGGCACAGATTTAAAAGAACAGCAGTTTAATTTAAGGTTTAGTTTGTAACTGTGACTAGAGAGTTACCTCATATGCACATCAAATTATCACACCTTAATTACTTATCTAACATACAAAAACCATATCAGTGTACTTTAAAAGAAAAGAAATATGTCTTCTGAGAATGTAAATTGCTACCAATAAGGTTCATCTCTTGACTAGACATGAGAGATACGCTTTTACTTGCACTACACTGAAAACTTAGCTTATATCCTCCATTCTTGCCGCTGTGACTTACCGGTTTTTAGGGTATTGAAGGAGATAGAGTGATATGATACTAATATGCATCACTGAACCATACACTAGGTATAGTTATTCTTTTAGGAAGTTTAGAAGTGAATTTGTATTGTAGTTGGTGTTAGGTTAGAAAAGAGTACACCGATCTTAATGAATTTTGAATGAAATGAAGAATCATATGACTTAATTCACATTCACTGAAGAAAAGAGAGCAAGACTAAAAGAGAAAATGAAAGAGGAACTCTGTTTAATGCAAGAACTGGTGTTACTTCTATTATGACATGCTAGTAACTTTAAATAATTAAAATTCATAGCACAGTAGTGTGTTTTGCAAAAATACATACTCAGACCTTGAGTAGAATAAAACTATAAAATTTAATCACACTTACTGATTTCATAATGTTTTGTTTCTCTCTTTCTCTCTAAGGATTTTGGTCTTCTTTTCTAGCTTTGAACGGTTTGAACGGTACCATACTGCAGGCTAAATAATATATATCTCAAAAAAAAAAAATCTTTCATTGACACTGTGATGTTGGAGAGGAGATATTTAGTTTCTCCTCACCTAAACTGCCATATCAATCTCTCTGGCCATGACTTCCAGTCTTCTCTATCTTAATTCACAAACACCCTTATATCCATAATGCTCGTGACATTTTCCAAAATTAAATACTTTTAACTTCTATGATAGAATATACAGTTTAAGCAGACAGAAATAGGAAAATAATGATTCATAAGTGATCAATTTTAAATAATCCTATAAAGCCTGTGAAAGTCATTTTCTCATTTTTCAAAAGGCTAGTTTTGTGGAACTCTATGAGATAAAGATACTATTGTGAATACATTCAGACCCACACTTCCTAATATTCTGATACTTTTCCTTGACATTATACACAATAAATACATTGACCTAATGTGTTCACATTAAGTTTTGGGAGAATCACTCTCCTGAGGCCACGGCAGTGAAGTAGTGAGAGAAAAAAATCTGTATTACATGTATTTTGCAATCTTCAGCATTTTCATGTACATATTTACTTCTAGAGTTGAGGGTGGTAGACATAGTACTTTAGCTTCTACTTAATCAAATAACCAGAATCTGAGAGAGATATCGGAGGAATAGAATTCTGTGATTTGAGGTTGCCCAATAGGATCCCGAATTTAGATTTTATGCCTTTAGTGAGAGAGAGAGAGATTGATGAAATAGGTCCGACCAGAAGATATTCTGCCTACATTTCAGGCTGTTGGAATCACATGAATATATTTTCAAAAATCCAAATGACTTCTGTTTTTGCCCAGGAAGGATTACTGTATTTTGCCACTTGTAATATGTATGCTCCTATTTATAATATGCATCCATGTTTTTAGCCCAAACATTGAGGGAAAAAATCTTTTATTTTAATTTTTTACTTCAAATTTTTATTTGTTTATATTTAGGTACTTGTTTTGTGTATTATAAATGAATTTTAGTATTTATTTTTAACATTATGCTACAAGAAATTTTATGTAACAAATAATTACAAAACACAAGAATAAATTTAACAATAAAAAAACCTAATTATCGTATTCCACGGTATTATTTTGCATACGGATATTGTTACTGATTTCTGGAGTTACACTTTTAACTCATAAGCGTAAATAAAATTTATATAGATGCAGATTAGTACTATCCATGTATAATGCACATCCTTATTTTTCCCTCACAAATTTGGGCAAAAAAAAGTGTGCATTATACACAGCAAAATATGGTAACAGCTATAGGAATTTTCCTGTAACAGCAGATGAAGAACTGGACAAACTCTATAAAAACAGCTGTTTTCAGACATTGGATAACAGCCAGTAAAATACTAATCCCTACCTGAGGGGACACAGGGAAGCCCCTGAGATCGCATCGTCTGTGTTGCAGGGAGAAGGACTCACACGTAATCTAGTGTAGTGGTGTGCCTGAATTAAATCATCAGCAGAATGAAGTTCAATGAAGTGGAAGTATCTAGAGTTTGTGGGGAATACTGGAGAGGAGAGAGCTACAGAGAGAGAGAAAGAGAGCAAGAGCAAGCTCTGGAGATTTCTAACAGGATCTCTCAAATCTTTGAATACTGATTAAGCATGGTATAAAATACAACACAGCTGGGGAAAGAAAGCAGTAGGACAGACAGTTCTCAGAGCTTACGTAGGGATGGGAATAAATAGTTCGTGTTTGCACCGGACGGAATGGCGGGACTTTACAACTGTGTGCTACTAGAAAGTCCAGCATTCTTTAAGAGACTACAATAAAATCCAGCACCAGCAATGTAGAAATTCACAATGACCAACTGCTAGTCAAAGTACTCCCCATGCATGTTGGGGATGGGAAAAGTAGGGAGAGACAGAAGAAAGGGACGACCAAGGGACAGGAGGAGTCTTTTGGGAGGATGATAGGTTATGTTCATTATCTTGATTGTGTTGGTGGTTTCATAGGTATGTACATATGTCAGTACTTTCTAAAGTATATAGTTTAAACATATTCATCTTATTATATGCCTGTTACATGTCAATAAAGCTGTTAAAAATTATCAGGCATCAAAGAGCAAGAAAATATGACTTGTAGCAAAAAGAGGAAATGACAGCTATGATTTAATTAGTAGACAAACATGTTAAAACATACTATATGTATAAGCTCAAGAATGTAAAGAAAAACATGATTAAAAAAATAAAGATATAAAAATGATCCAAGTGGAACTTTTACTAAATTAAAATTTATAATATTTTTAAATATAATTAAAAATATAATATCAGAAATGAAAAATACACTGGATGTGAATAAATCCCGGATGCTGAATAAAAATCAGGGAATTTGAAGAAAGGAATAGAAACTATACAAAATGAATTACAAAGATGAAAACAAGTCTGAGAAAAATGATACAATAGTAAGGTGTCTAAGAAATGTGTTAGAGCCCTTAAAAAAGAACAGGGAGGAGAAAATCACAAAAAGAAAATATTTGAAGAAATTAAAACTATAAATTCATAGGTAGAGGAAGGTATTCCAAAGCAGGATTAAAAACAAACAAGATTACCTCAAAGTATATCATAATTAAATTGCTGAAAATCAGTTATAAAGAGAAAATCTTAAAAGCAGCCATAGAAATTAGACACAGTACATACGAGGTCGGACAATTAATTTTGCAAACTCATTCTAGAAAAGGTGCTACATACCTCATTGCTGAATATCACTATGGTCAGCTTCAAAGTACTCCCCTTGGGAAGCTATGCACCAATGCCAGCGCCTAGTCCACCCTTCAAAGCAGTTTTGGAACTCTTTTTCTTTCAATGGCCATCAGAGCTGTCGTCTTACCCAATATCTGACAATTAAGTTCACCATGTATGGGCACTTACATTGGCAGCACTGTAAAAACCAGTTGGCAAGGTGCCACTGAGTTATTTGTACAGTGCTGCCAATGTAAGCACATGGTGGCAAGTTCATGAACTTAACTGTCAGATTCTGGGCATGATGACAGCTCTGATGGCCACTCCAGAAAAAGACTTCCAATACTGCTTTGAAGGGTGGACTAGGCGCTGGTGTCAGTGCATAGCTTCCCAAGGAGAGTATTTTGAAGATGACCATAGTGATACTCAGCAATGAGATATGTAGCACTTTTTCTAGGATAAGTTCACATAATTAGTTTTCCGACCTCATACAGTGCAATAAAGATAATAATTACAACAGACTTCTCATCAGAAATTATGCAAGCTCTGGAACAGTGGACTCATATCTGCAGAGTACTCAAAGAAAAATGTCAACCTAGATTGCTATACCTAGTGAAAATACCTTTCAAAACTAAAGGCAAAAAATACACAACCCAGTGCAAAAATGGCAACAGACTATAATAGACATTTCTCCAAAGATATACAAATCACCAATAAACATATGAAAATATGACAGACATCACTAGTCATTAAGGAAATGCAAATCAAAACAATGAGATATTACCTCACACCCATAGGGTGGCTATTACCTTTTTTAAAAAGCAGAAAATAACAAATGTTGGTGAGAATGTGGAGAAATTGGAACTGTGCATTGCTGGTGGGAACGGAAAATAGTAAAATCACTGTGCAAAACAGTTTGGCAGTTGTTTCAAAAGTTAAAAAGAATTGCGATGAGATTTAGCATACCCAAAAGAATTGAAAGTAAGGACTTAAACAGAGTCTGGTACACTCGTACCCATAGCAAGTTTATTCACAGTAACCAAAAGGTGGAAACAGCCTTTCTTAGCATTCTCCAGAGAAACAAAACCAATAGGGTGTGTGTGTGTGTGTGTGTGTCTGTGTGTGTGTGTGTGTGTGTGTGTGTGTGTGTGTGTGTGTATACACAGAGGCTGTCAAAAATATGTATACACATTTTAAGAAAGGAAGAAAGCAGTATTAAAATTGTAATATTCAATATATACTAATAATGAAAGATGAATGCAAGTCACATTTGACTTCTGTAATTACAAGAGGTTCTCAAAGTGGTTATCATCAGCATCCAGACACTTCTAATTACAGCAAACTACTGTTTGAACAGTGTTGACCAAAGTTTCCACGTGTATCAGTGCTCATGTCGTTTCAGCTTCTTCCTGAAGTACTGCGAGTGTAACTGGTTTTCTATGGCACACAACATCCTTAAAGGTAGAAGTCAAGGAGTGTTAAGTCAGGAGAATGTAGGGGAAACTCAAACAATGTTCTCAAATTTCAAATACCACTTCAAAATGGTCATGCGATCCTTGAACAGCAGCCATGCTTCTGCAATTTTCTTTGAATGTCCTGCCTGTCGCATGGTGACACTAGCATTCATTTAATTAATACTGTCTTTTGAGTGAACATTATACTACACATTGCTACTATAATTCAATTTAACTTCTAAAAATAATATATAGATAACATCTCTTAAAATGTGTATGCATTTTTGGCATCCCTGGTGTTATGTATATGTATATATCTGTATGTATGTATATATATATCTGTATTATATGAGATCTGTTATACAATTTGGCTCAAATGATTACAGACACTGGCAAATCCAAATCTGCAGTATGGGCTGGCTGATGATGCAGTTTCTGTCCAAAGCTGGCAGGCAGAGACCCAGGAGTGTCAATGGTGCAGATGGAGACTGAAGGCAGCTTCCTAAAGAATTACATGGGGAGTCCGGTCTTCATGTTTTAATCAGGCCTTCAGCTGATTAAATGAGGCCCACCCACATTATGGAAGTAAAGCTCCATACTCAGAATTCATAGGGCATATGTCATAGGTCTTATAAAATATTTAGAAGCAAAACAGGATATTACAAAGGATGGGGAAAATAGGAGGATACTGTGATATGGCACTGTACCTAAAGGAATATGATATCATTTAAATCTTAGTCTTATCCAAAAACAACCTCCAAGTGGGTGCACAAAATTAGGCATTACACATCCTGGATAGCCATCAACAGATGAATGGATAAACAAAATATGGTATGCAGCCATGCCTCAGAGAATTTGCAGGTTCAATTCCAGTCCACTGCAGTAAAGCAAATATTGCAATAAAGAGAGTCACATGAATTTTTTAGTTTCCCAGTACATATGAAATTTATGTTCACATTGTACTGTAGTCTATTAATTGTGCAGTAACGTGTCTAAAAAATGTATGTACCTTAGTTAAAAAATACTTTATTGCTAAAATATGCTAAACATCAACTGAACCTTCAGCAAGTTGCAATCTTTTTGCTGATGGAGGGTCTTGCCTCAGTGTTGAAAATGCAGTATCTGCGAAGCACAATGAAGTAAAGCACAATAAAATGAAGTAAGCCTGTATATATATAATTGAATATTATTCAGCCTTAAAGAGGGATGAAATTCTAATACATATTACCTCATGAATTAACTTTGAAAACATTATGCTAAGTGAAATAAGGCAGGCTCAAAAGGACAAATATTGTATGATTTACCTTATATGTAAGGTACCTAGAATAGACAATTCATAGAGACAAAAAGTAGAATAGTTGTTATCAGGGCTGGGGGAAGGGAAATGTGGAATTACTGTTAAATTGGTATAGAATTTCAGTTCAGGTTGATGAAAAAATTCTGGAGATGACTAGTAATGATGTACCTAATGCTACTAAATTGTACATTTAAAAATGGTTAAATGGTAAATTTTATGGATATATTTTGCTAGAAATTGAAAATTTTTTTATTTTTCAATTACAGTTGACATTTAATCTTATATTAGTTTCAGGTGTACAGCATAGGGGTTAGGCATTTATATAACTTATGAAGTGATCCCCCAATAAGTGTAGTATCCACCTAACACCATATGTAGTTATATATATTATTAACTATATTCCCTATGCTGTATTTAACATCCCCATGAAATTTTGTAGCTGCCAATTACTACCAAAAATTTTTAAATGAAGGCAAAATATTTTTTTTCAGACAAACAAATGCTATGAGATTTGGTTGCCTACAGAACTGTAATATATTAAATGTTAAATGGAATTTCTTCAAGCAAAGGAAAAACGATGCCACATAGAAATTTGGATTATATAAAATAATGGAAAATATAGGTGATAGTTAATAAGTTTAATAGAAGAGTTTTTTACTAATTTAAAGTATCTTTAAATATAATTTTTTATTTAAATAAAAATGATGAAAGTATGTCATAGGACATACAAAATACTTAAAAGCAAAATACAGAACATCAAAAAGGATGGGGAAAATAGGAGGATATTGTCATAAGGTACTTACACTATACTTAAAGGAATACATCATTTGCAGGTAGACTGTATATTTTATACATTACAGCAGATGTGCTTTCCAAACTTTTTCTATAAAGGGCCAAATAGTAAATGTGTTAAGTTTTGCAGATATGGTAAACAGAATTCTAAGATACCCTCCAGGATTCTGCACTTCCCCACATTCCCCAGTGTATACACCCTACATAACCTCTAGGCTGAATATGGTGGATTTTTACTCCTGTACTTGGGTTATTTTATATGGCACAGCTAACTTTAAGAAAGGGAGAGCATCCTGGTGGGTTGGAGTCCTTTTAAAACAGTATTTCTCTGGCTGGTTGTAGAGGAGGAACTCAGATGTTCAAAGCACAAGGGACATTCATGCACCGTTTCTGTAGTAAAGATGGAGAAGTCCGTATGTAAAGAACCTGAGAGTGACCTCTGCTGTTAGCCAGCAAGGAAACCAAATCTGATTCCTACCTAGAGCCACAGTAACCAAATCCTGCCAGCACCAAGAATGTGGTTGACAGTGGATTTTTCCCCAGAGCCCCTTCATGAGAACTCAGCCTGGCTGACACCTCAATTTCAGTTTTGTGATACCTTGAGCAGAGAACCCAACCAGTCATTATGAGCTTTTAAATGAATGTAATTTTAAGCTGCTAATTTTGTGATAATGTATTCTGCAGCAACAGAAAACTGATGCAGCTGGCCACATACAGTTTCTGTCACAGATTTTTTTTCACTTTTTTGGAAAAATTATCAAAAACCTGAAAGCCATTCTTAATTCATGAGCCTTAAAAAAAAAAAATCTTAGGGCACAGGATAGATTTGACTCACAAACTGCCTACCAGATCTGGGTAGATTTAATCCCTGCCCTGGAATAACCACTAAGAAAATACAGACATATTACCAATAGGAGATAAAATGGAATCATAAAAAAAATTTTTTTTAAATCCCCAAATTTAATTAATTTAAAGGAAGGCAGGAATAGAGATAGAAAGGATAAAAGTACATATATGATAATTAGAAAAAAAGTTCAAAAAGAGTACATTTAAACCAAATTACATCAATAATTACACTAAGTATAAATGGTCTAAATGCTCCAATTAAAAGTCAGAAATTATCAGAATAGTTAAAATAAGAACCAACTTTATGATAGCCAAAACAGACCTATTTTAAATATAAAGACCCAGCTAGGTTGAAAATTAAATGAATGAAAAATATATACCATGAAAATGCAAAGAAAGTTGCATTTGCCATGTTAATATCAAAGTAAAGTTGAGAACAAGGATATTGTTACTAGGGATTTTCTGTTAATTAATAAGTCAGGTAATCATGGGACATAATGATGTGCATGCACATAATCTTGTATACACATAGTAACAGAGCTTCTAATTCCTGAAGTAAAGACCAGTAGAACTGAAAGGAGAAATACAAATGCACAGTTACAGTGGGATATAGCAACACCTCTCTCAGTAATTGATGGAATATACAGACAAAATTAGCACAGTTGTTGAAGTTGTGAATCATACCATCAACCAACCTGATCAAATTAACATGTGTAGAACATGCCATTGAAAAACAGCAATATATATGATATTTTCAAGTGCACGTGGAATATTCATGAAGGACACCTTACCCTAGGCCTAGGCTATGCTGAGTCCTATGGCAACTTACTGGTTTCTTTTCATTACTTGTGGAGATCTAACATTGACATACCATATTTTTAATCTATTGTGTCTCAAGGGAGTATATATTTCATAAATGTTTCATATAATTTTTCTCAGTGGGTTTGTTCTCTTTCTATTATTAAACAAATGTTTAGGTTTTAAAATAATATTGTATTCAGTCATCTTGTTTCTGATGGCAGAATTTATTTATTAGTCATCACAAATGCTTCTAACAGCATCTGGGATTCTATTTTCCTCTGTTCTTTAATAAAGTAAAAAAATTTTGTTATTAATCCTGTTACTACCTGGACCTGATTTCTTAAAGGTGAGGATTTTTAGCACTGTGGAGCGTAATGAAGAGAAGGCCTTCCAGAAGGAGCAGGTTGCCAGGTGCCCTTTGTTGGCTTCTCAAGGAGCTCCCAGCAAGACAACAGAGAACATGGCGAAAAGGGAAAGTAGTCATTAGTAAAATGCCATTTTACCCATATGGCGTCAGTGCTGCCAGCTTCACTTTGGGGCAGACATATGAAACCCGCCCGTCTTGCGATCCTCCCAGGGTCCATAGGTTTCTGGAATTTACTTTTCCTTCATTGTCATCTTCTTTCTCCTTCTGAAATAAAACTTATTACAGTATGACTGTAAGAGATGGAAAGAAGGTCTATGATTTCCAGCCCTACTTAATACACTTAATCACAGTATCTTCTTGGTTTTTGGAAATAACTTTAAAATCAATTTCAAATGTCAGTTGTTTTAGTGTAGTCAGTATAGGAAGTAGGAAAGCCATGGCTCTCTTGTCTCCAGTTTGGTCCTCTGGGTTTGGGAATTTGATTCCATAGCAATAAGTCTACACAATTAGATGGTTGGCTATGACGACAGAAAGTTAGTGTGTAAGAGGGAAAAAGCAGAGACTCTAGTGCTGTGGGGCTATTCATTCCTTAGTTTGGGTGGAATATAGGAATAGTGAAGTTTCTAAGGTAAAGTCAAGGCCATAGAGTTTATTTAGGTCATTTTGCTACAATTGCTTTTGATCTTACATGAATGATCATGCCATTAATAACTAAAACTTTTGTAACTGCAGTTAAAAAAAAGTTCTACCGGGTTCTAGACTGCTCTCTGCTGTTCTCTAAACTTCAGCAGATTACTTACTCTTTCTCTTTAGGTCTGAGATTCCTCACCTATAAAATAAGGATTAAAGTGTTATCTATCTAAGACAGGAGTTGTGTGGATGAAAAATAGGTATTCATATTTAGCAGAGTGTCTGGAATACATAAAGTAGTCCTGAATTTTTTAGCTGTCATTATTGCTTCCTACTGCAGTCCACATTGTGCTAAATTTGCAAGTCAGCATTAGCTTAATCCTTTAGCTGTGCTCTAAGGACATTTGTTTTTATGTTCTGTGTACTACATCTGAGAATGGAAGAGTATAAATACTGATCCTCTAGTAGCTAATGATGTCAAATAGTTCTCCAAGAAGAAAGGAAAAACTAAGTAAGATCATAGTCTTAAACCAAAAACAATTGTAAACAATATCTGGTTAGAAATAATATTTGTTTTCACTTGTCAGTAGAATAGAATCAAACTTTTTCATAGTTAACAAAATAAAATGCAACATTGATATTCAGGAGCTGAGGATCATTCAGGTAATCCACTAAGAAGACTCTCCAAAATAAAAACAGAAGCTTATAGCCAACTTTATGGACAGTAAGTAATGTGGATGAAAAGAAAGCATAGGTTAGCTTTCTCTATCACCATCAGTCAACATACCATATAATGTCACTCACATCTCTTAGAGTCTGAATTGTCAAATGTTACTATTAGATTTTAAATGCTAATTTTTGAAAAAAATCAAATTGGTGTGTCATCACAGTCCAAATGATTTTAATTGAATGCTATTTAATAGAATGCTATTGTATGTCAATGAGATATACTAATTGTTTTATTTCATTTGTTCTAAGTAGGCTCACTATCACCATTGTTTTTATTAACTGTGTTTTCAAAGGTAAAGACAGGTTTCAGCCCAGCTGTTTGAGTTTCTATTGACTTTTGGATGAACTGTTGTTGTTTTAAAATAAAATAGTAATAGTCTTTTTGGTAAAAAATTATTGGGAGTACTGTCAGAAGTAGAACTACATGTGGAATGAGCTATTGATTACTCATGGCTCTATCACCATGTAATAGTCTAATACTAAAAGTGAAATGTCTTTATGATACATTGTGAATGAGCTCATTGCCCTTCATACAACACCTTCCAAATCCAGTTCAGCTGTTTCCTCCTCCGTGAGGTCAGCCCTCATCCCCACTCCTTTTCTCCAGGAGTCCAGTGGCATTGTTTTTACCTCTTTATAGTTGTAAATTGGGCCTTGCAGCACAATTATTTATATTTCCTTTCCCCAATAAAATTTAAATCCCTTCATGCACAAACTTGTCAACACTCAGATACACTCAACAGATAATTTATTGACTATGTATTTACTGTCTCCAAGGTATTGTGCCTCGGGTATACAAACATGAATATTACATAGCACTTGTCATTTTATTCCTCATAATACCTAGTCTTCCTCTTGCCTTGTTTTCTCTTCATTCCGTGATACTCTCTTTCTTGTCTCCAATGTCCTTGCCATTATTTCATGGTGTATTTTGTCTCTTCCTCTAGTGGATTTCTGAAGATGAAGATAGCCACGGTGTGTTTCTGAACTCTTCTCTTTTCAATACACACCCGCTCTGGGCGATCCCACTTATTCTCATGCATTTAAAGTATCATCTTTATGTCAGTGATTCTCAATTTTGTTATCTATAGTCCAGACATTTCTTCTAAACAGCAAGTCCACATACTCCAATTGTCTTTGAAGTCTCATCAGTATCCAAAAAATACCTTAAAGAAAACCCTGCCTTTCCCCCAAATCTGGTCCTACTCTCCAGGAAAGCACTCTCTTGCACCCAGCCGGCAAGCCGAAATCCTGGAAGTGATCTCTGACACGGCTTCTCCCTCCCTCTTCGTTCGCATTGAGTCCATCATCAACTCCTGTGGATTCTGCCTCCAGTGTACACGTATGTCCTTCCTCAGGGCTCTGCTCCCTGTAGCACTGCCCACACGCCAACCCACGGTGCAGGTGCAGTGGCCTTTTGGGGCCTCCCTGTTTTGATCACCAGAGCCATCTCAGTGATCTTTTGAAATTTTAAAGCAGATCATGCTTTAAAATCCTTCTTGATTCTTACTGTTCTTAGGGTAAAACTTAGTAATCTTCAGGATGGTTTCAAGACTCCGGAAAACCAGGCATTCTTTTCCAATCCCATCTCGTGCTGCATACCGCCTCTGTAATACAGCGGTGGTAGCATTTTTTTAAATCCCAGAAATTTGCTGAGTTTCCCCCCACACCCCCGCCGCCAGTTAGGGTTTGTCTACAGGTTCTGCCTTTTGAGAACTCCTTTCTACCAAGCGAAGTCCCACTAACCCTCTCAGCTTAAACTCTTCCTGGCAGGTTTTATCCATCCCCTCAGACTAACTTAAGTCCCATCTCCCTTTTACTTCTTGAAGTTTCCTGAACTTTTTCTTTATCTCACCTGTGGTAATTGGCAAGGTTTATTTCATTAGATGATTATTTGCTCACTGTCTGGCTCCCCATGGTTCTATTAAGACCACTGAGGGCAAAGATCATGGCTCTTTCGTTCACACTTCAGACCCAGGGCCTGACACATAGTGGATGGACAGTCAGTAAATACCTGTGGAATGGGTAGAATAAATAGGAAATAAAAGTTCAAAAACATATTGAAATTCTGTAAAACAGAATGTGCTTAAAACTTAAAGCTATAACTTAACACGTGGAAATAAGTTTCTGATAGCCATTTGATCTAGTTCGTGACTAACCCGGGCTTTGCTGTTTTTCTGACATTACAGATTTTAGTATTATTACTAAAGAATATATTTGGCAATGGGAAAAGTATTTTTTGTAAGTTTGATGTCAAATATTTATTGATCACCTGCTGTTTGCCTTGTACTGTTTTAGAAGCTTGGGATATAGCTGATGTGTTGCAGCTTGCTTTCCTATGGGGCTCAGACAATAAACAAGTAAACAGAAAATTTCAGCTCTTGAAAAATACCATGAACTAAATAAAACAGAGTAATGGCATGAGTGAGGTGGTTAGAAGAGTCCTATTTGAAAAGATAATATGTGAGCTGGGACCTGAGTGATAAGGAACCAACGATTGGAGACCTGAGGGGAGAACCTTCCAGCACAGGTACTGCCTGATTGTGAGAAACAGGAGTGGCCAGTGGTCCCCGAGCGTAGTGAAGGAGCTTCTAGAGTTAGAGATACTTTGGTTTAAAGTTCTAACTCTCCACTTACTGGCTATTTATCACAAAATGGGAATAGGAGTGTTGCTAAATAAGATGATGAAGATAAATATTAGTAATAATGTACATCATTGATCATTTAAACATAATTAAATCTATCCTCCATAGAATTTATGTCCAGGAGAGACTAGTAGAGTGAATGTTCAACTAAGGGCTATGGTTATGTGTTTAATAGTTTACTAATGGATTATGTTTTAAAACAGTGTTGCTAATTATTTACAAATATTTATATTTACATTGATTTCTCATTAAAGGTTAAAAAGTTGAAGAGAGAACTCTCACAGATGAAGCAAGAATTGCTCTATAAAGAGCAAGGCTTTGAAACATTGCAACAGTGAGTATAAAAATACTGAAATTGACCTTAGTCTAATTCAAAGGCCCCTAACAATACAAAGGAAAGAGAGGTACAGACTACATAAGGGATTTCTCAAAGAAACGTAAAGTAAAATTCTCAAAATTCTGGACCAAAAAGCAAAAACACAATCAGCCAACAAACAAAACACTTGGGAAAATCTGCACATGTTAAAAAGATCTGAAGTTTTTATTAACCATTGGAGATCCAAAGAAACCAAAGTGAAAAGCTTAACTTTGTGTCCTGGCACCAGCCAGCTGCTCTGAGATTGAGGCCTGGAGCTGAGGAAATAGCACAGAAGGGCCTCTCTCTTCCTGCACTGAGTGAGCCTCCTCCCTCTGCCCTGGGCCTGGCCTGGAGGCAGCCTTCTCTGCCTCTGTCAGCCCCAGGCGTGACCTGGAGTGGGATGCAGGATGACCTCAGGGAGAGAGTTGGGACTGTCAGCAGAGGAGCGTGAGTCCCTCATTTCCCTGGGTGCCTTCTGTCCTTGCCCGTTCGAGTACTGAGGTCTGATGGGCCATTGTCCTAGCTCTGGCTGAGCCAGGTTAAGGGAAGATGTAGACAACAGAGTTGCAGGAACTGGAAGCTCCTGCCCCATTCCCGGCCCTGGAAGCCCTGTTCTCCTTGCTCAACTCTCACAGTCTCCACCACAGGGACTCTGATGCAAGGGAGGGGCCGGTGGTTTCAGAGCCATGTGACCACAGAGAGGGTTGAAGGCTTTCTTTATTCCTTAAAAGCCCATGAGCAACTTTTGACTTCCCTCAGTGATGCAGGGCTCCATGCCACCAACTGTGGGTCAGTATTTACAGGGGTTTCCCTGCTCAGTGTCATGTTCTTCCCCACATCTCCTTCAGCAAGACATCACCCCTTTTAAAGATCCTATGTGTTTGCTGGTCAGGCAGACATAATCTGACTATTCTGTACGTTTGGATGCTGAACTGTATCTTGGGACATCCCGTCACTACTCTTGATCACCCATCATGTGACTTTAGTTTCAGCCAATTGTTTGTTTGTTTGTTTGTTTATGCCTACTCGCCTCATGTAATCCTGACCATGGTGTTCTTTCAGATCCTCCTATCTAGTGGTTCTCAACCCTGACTACATATTAAAATAATCTGAGGAGCTCTTAAAAAACACCTTTCTCATCTCCACCCCACGTATATTTCATGAGATCCCCAGGTGGTTCTTAAGTGTAACTATGCTCTAAGAACTTCAGTTGGTTGCAGAGCTCCCCCCAAAACCAGGCAGAGCTAGAATGTCACAAGTGTGTTATTTAGTAATTGGATGTCAACATAAAAGAGGGCTTTGCGCCAGGAGTGAGAGAGAAAACAAATTTTCAAGAGCACCACAAAATGTTTATCTTGCGTTAAACATTTTTAAGGCACGTGAAATTGTAACTCATGTCAACACCCGGGATTAAAGGTTAGCCAAACTTGCTGTTTTTGTTATATTGATATAACAATGCCGTATTGTTTCAAAACAGTTTGCTTGCAAGCAGTTTTTGTAGGAATCTAAGGCATGTTTAAGAATCTGTCAATAACATTCCACAAGAAAACAATAGACATTTGTTGTAGAAATTCAGGCATTCTCTTCTAATGATTCTAATCCCTTGAACTAAGAGTAGAAAGATATGACATCTAACATCAGAGACCTCCCTTGTCGCTCTTAACTATAGACAAAATAAAGCTGTTTTCATTCAAATGTTAACCACCATGCTACTAGAACATTGCATAATAATTGATTGAACCCAGACCATAGTTTTCAAGAAACCACATTCCTGATACTATAAAGGGACTTTTACTTGGGATAATGATAGAAAATTTATTTCAGGAAAAGATTTAAATAGAATCCCACTGCAAGCTTTTGCAACTTTTCACTTATTCACAATAGAATGAAATATTTTTGTCGAACCTGGAACTACAATATAACTTAAGCTCAAGCTTTCATTTTACTTGCTACAATAGTTCATACTGAATGATCGAATGTGGTTTTATTCTCTACATTATTCATTTCAGTCTGGGATCCCAAATTTGACTTTGCCTAACTGATAGTGTAGTTTATATGTAGATGGATACCGGGAAGAAACATATTTCCACTTTGCTGCCTCCAGGGTTCACTCAAAATTGGAAAAAGGGAAATGATGAAACACCCAGAAAGCCAAAAGCATGTACAGATTCTATGACAGTTTGGCTCTGGTGGTAATTATCTTCCAGGGAAGTCATGCAAATGCTAATCTCCTCCCTTTCAGAAGAGACTAAGGAAAATTAATTATAGGGTACACACAAACCAAAAAAAAGTTTTTTTTAGTAAAATAGTATTTCTCAAATTAAGAACAAAAAAGCACAGTACCTTGTTTTAAGAATCAGCAAATAATGCTAACATTTTATTGTCAGTTACGGTCAAAAGAGAAAAAAGGCAGAAGTGGAGGAGAAAAAGAAGAAACACGGAGGTAAAGGAAAGAAGCAACATTTAAAGAGAGAGGTTCAAAGGAGGCAGAAACAGGGAAAGAAAGGCGAAAGGGGCTCCCTGGTGAACGGAGCCCAGATGGCTTGTTCTTGTCATGCTCAACATTCACTTGAGCCATGAATACCCAGGAAATTGTCAGGTATTTTTACAGCTCTCTCAAATTTAGCTGTCTTAAAATAGTCCTGCATTTATTTTCAAAAATTAAATTTTGTTTCTGAACACCGCTTACCTGCGTTTTAATTTTCAAATGTTAAAGTGGATTCCTGAATTAAAGATTTGTTTTACTGTTAAATTCTGAAGATTTTACACAAATAGAAAGAAATTACTTGGGACTTAGAAATTCACTCTGACACAGTGTGAGACACCTGTATTACTAGCTATTTCACGAAATCTCACAATTTTTTTCATCAAAATAAGCCTATTGCTTCAATTAAATTTAATACTTAAGGGACCCAATGATTTCATTGATAAATCCCCTTGCAAATAAATGGAATTACCCAATATTCAAACACTTCCAGTGTTTTAATCAAATATTGGAAGTGTAAGAGTCACAAGAGCCCCAAGCCTGAGTCTTTTATTTTGAGGATAGTCCCCATACTAGCTGAGTGTTTAGACAATTTAGAAGCTAAATTTGCATAAACTTCCTGGCCTTGGTTTCTTCATTTGGAAGAAGTGTGACTGGTCTATCTCTAGTGTCCTTCCTACCCCTAAACACTGTATATGCGTATTTGTGTACTTCGGGGATTTCATTAGTTGTATTTTATCATCAAATGACCTCATGATGAAATTCACTTTATCTTCTTAGGTTCTTTAAGACTTTAATTGCTTGTTTCACAGCATAAAATAGTTATCAAAATAGTAGTTGGGGAAATGCATGATCTACACACTGCACTTGTTTTGAGTCGACTTTGTTTGCAAGAGTGAATGCGGTGACATTGTTTTTTTGTTTGTTTTTTGTTTTTTAGATTATATGCTTCACATTGGATAAATACAAATTATTAAATGTTTTAAACCACACGATCTCAGAGCCAGTTCTGCATGATCAAATAGGTGGCTTTTCTGTGTGGGATGTCCCAGGAGAGCAGTTGGCCGCGGGGGTCATAACCGTACATCCTCCAGTGAAGCCCAGTTGTGTTCATAATGAACCCTGGGCGGCAGAGGTGGTGGGAAGAAGCAGGAGAGTGATAGTGAAGAACCTGTTAAACCATTTTTTAAAAAGAAATAGGAACAGTGGTTGGCCCCTCATCCACCAAGAATCAGGTTATGTGAGGTCCTCTGACATAGGGTGAACTGCAGGACGTTCGATCGGCAGGTCTGCGGGGGTCATACGTGAGCTCCCGGAAGAGCTCCGTATTCCATGGTAGTTGAGAAATGAACACATCTCCCCTTCTGCCTTATTCCTAGATTTGGCCTAATTTAGCAAAGCAAGGAATTTTATCCCGACTCATAACTACGTTATTACAAAAATAGAATAAATGCCTTCATACATTTAAAAAGAAATGAGAAGCTAACCACATGATCCAGATATTGTAGAGTATTCACTAGCGCAGGTAATAAGCGCGGCCATTCATTAAAGGCCTGCCAAACTGAAGGCACTGTGCTCGATTTTGTACAGACGTTCTGGTGTGTCAAATTAGGTGGCAGTGATGAATCCTGTAGTTCCTGTGGTTGTCTAGTGAATTGGCATCTCTGTCCTTCTGTGAAATCGTTCCCCCATGTCCTTGACCTTTCTCAGGGTTGGGATCAGATCAACATGTGATGAGGTTTGAGTTCTGCCAGCAGTGAAATCACCCAAACAGACTGAAGACAAAAAAACTGAGCCAAAAATGATTAGAAAGGGGACTGGCTATGAGCTGGGGGATGGGAGGAATCTGAGCTAGAAGTGATTAGAAGAGACAGGAGGAGAAACAATCAGCTCGTAAGGATGACACTGGTGTGTTGAGAGTTAAGGAGTAAAACCATAGCTAACTAAGACAATCCCAAAACCAATTCCCCCTGTCTGTTTAACTTGTTCTCTGTCATTCTTTCATTGTTTTCCTTTCCTTTTTATTTTTCCTCTTTTAACAGAATTGATAAAAAAATGTCTGGAGGCCAGAGTGGCTATGAACTTAGTGAAGCCAAAGCCATTCTAACTGAACTGAAATCGATCAGAAAGGCTATTAGCTCAGGAGAAAAAGAAAAACAAGATCTGATGCAGGTATGTTATAGAACATTTTGTTAAGTCAAACCACTACCTTCTGAGGCCCCAGAAAGTCTCCTTGAGGCAAAAGTTCTCCAGCAGTCTGGATGGTCCTTTATCATACCCACCCAATTCATACAGAATTTGGTCCCATAGGGTATTACAGTCAGTGAGGCTGCTCGAAAGAAGACGAATTGGTTCTAAGCTTCTGGTATGCTTATTTGAAGGCTTTGGATGGCCTCTGAGACAAATGGATGGTAGATTCTGGCACCCAAAGATGGAGGTTAGCATCCTCGTGCACCCTGCAACTCACAGAAAACTTCATGTTGATCCCTGATAAGCAGGGTTCTCTAAACCAGTGATCCTCATCCCAGGATATGTAACAGCATGTCCCCTGTCATCTAAGTAGAGGCTATGCCTTGAGGGGAGTCTTATAAAAGGGTTTTAGAAAAGCTTCTCCCACCCCCAGCTGACTCTGAGGTGCTAGCTAGGGTGAGGTAGGGAATGCCAACCCAGCAGAGGGATATGTATATCCCTAGGAGATCTGCTACTGGCAGTGGATCCCTTTGGTACACCTATGGAGTTCTCAACTTACGGGTCTTAGCTCCCAGCGACCCATCCTCGTGTGTAAGAAAAAAAGTTTATCAGTATTCTGATAAATGAGACTGCATTATAGGTAGGCCAAGCTCTCATAATTTCTACTGCATATAGTGAGTAATTCTTATTAAAATAGAGACATCTTTTTAATGAAATTTAAAAAAAAAGAAATACATGTATAAAATATAAAGACACCATTTTTCACAGGGTGAGTAATTCCCAGGCTGTCCTGGGAAAGTTATGATAAAGTGTTTAATACGCTCTCACTTCAAAAGTCACATGTGTGTATGAGCCAAATTATATTCTATTCTTATTTTGTCAGTAATTTAAAGTTCTAAGCATCTACTGAAATTAAGTCATTGTTTCTTCCATTGAGATTAGCTCTTTCAATTTAATTTTACCTGGTGGGGAAGTTTTGCCCTCTTAAGTGTTCAGCTTTATGAAGTGCTTTGTGTTTCCTGAACAGAGTCTTGCTAAGCTGCAGGAGCGGTTTCATTTGGATCAGAGCATTGGCAGATCTGAGCCAGACTTGAGATCCAGTCCTGTGAACTCTCATTTCTCCCTCTCCAGACAGACGCTTGATGCCGGGTCACAAACAAGCATTTCCGGAGATGTAAGTTGCCGGTCGGGAAGGACCAGCCCCAGCTCTGTCCTCCTCGGGCCTTCATTACCTCATGGATGGGTGTTCTCCGATGGCATTCGTAGATTTTCAATAAGTCCCTAGTTACTTTCACATTCTATTATGCTTCTTTGAATTGTGTGCTGTGAAAGTAAAAGAGGTATAGATCAACAGTAGGGCCGACCTACTTGAAAAATTAATTTTTAAAGTAACTTAGTTTATATTTTATGTAGCTGAAAGCTAAGTGATGGAAATTTTGGCTCATAAAGACAGGGAAATTAGTTCTAGTTCATAAATTTTATTGACCTTTACACCCTTCATAAACTCTTAGATACCAGAAACATTTACTTGATATTTTTTTCTATCTTGAATTTAATGTATGCAGAAAATGATGTTAAAGTCTTTGAAAGACAAGCTTGAATTAAAAATAAACGTTTTGCCCCTACTGAGATTATAATAAAGTAAGTGCTTTTATAAACTGGTGTTCTCCATTGCAGGACCAGCTTCTTTAGCCTTTCAATGACTTGTACTTCCCAGAAACAAAAGCAGTTTACCTTCGTTCATTAGCAGAGTTAACTGACTTTTTCCCTTTTGTTTCTTACTAGATCGGAGTGAGGAGTAGATCAAATTTAGCTGAAAAGGTCAGGCTGAGCCTACAGTACGAAGAAGCCAAAAGAAGGTAACAATGGGCAGCTGCTTAGTTCAGTGGTGGGCGGGCAGCAAACAGCAGCTTTTCCGGAATTCATCTTTGTTCCTACAGCGCCATCTGCCGGGCACTCCCCACACGTTCTGACTAAGGTCACCCTCCAGTTTTTTAGAATGCAAGGGTTGCAGGGCCTCCTCTCTGCTCGCTGTCTCTTCCTTTCCCCTCCCCACAAAGCTGAAGAACAAGAATTAATAAGAAGTGTGGGAACGAAATTGGTTCTTTCTCTTCTGGAAGAAAGAAGCTTCGAGCTTGTACAGTACTTACAATTAAAAGATAGAAACAAGATACAGCAGCCCAGGTACAGGACTTGATAGCGACTGATGAGTTATAAGGTGAATAGCTTTAAGCACACTCCTTTACTTTGAAAGGAAGACCCCCTGCTAATGTCCTTGATGACACTCAGGTGTCTGGTCCAGTGACTTGTAGGAGAAGAAAAAGAGATGCTTGTTTCTGTGCTTTACCTCGTACACGCATGATAGACCCTCTCCAGTCCTTCCTACCCTGGGTGAGGCATAAGAGCCTCCGCCATTCTTACCTAATGGGCAGACTGAACTTGTTTTCATAATATAGGACACCTTGCCTATTTTGAGGGAGACTCCTACTGATACATTTGATATTATTTTCCTTTTATGAGTTTAAAAATGCTATCAATGTATCATTTAAGAAGACACAGCGGGGGAAACTGCATTATCACTCTTCAAGGGACAGAGAAATTTATCATGTTTCTCCTCATGCATGAAAAGCTCCACTAAGAACCTGCTAGAGTGCCAAGGTTTCCTAATAAAAGGAAAACCATCAGCTGGCTATTGAACTATATCCATTGTTACTAGTGAGGACGATAATTTATAATTGGCTAAAGTTCTTGGACGTTATCTGGCTTTAACGAAGGAATTATTTGATCTGCCTAAATACAGTATTTACATCTATGTATCCTCTGTATTAATATTACTTGGTTCTCGGGGGGTTTCCTGGTGGTGTAGTGGCTAGGCTTCGGTGCTCTCAACGCCGTGGCCTGGGTTCGATTCCCAGCCAGGGAACCACCACCAAAAAAAAAATTACTTGGTTCTTTAATCTCCTGAAAGAACCCTAAGCTTTGTTCCACAAATTATTAACCATATGAGTTTGAGCAAGTTACTTGGTCTCTCTGAATGACATTTTACTTGGCTAATTTTCATGCCTATAAATTTTCCCAGGTAGATTATAAATTTCTCGAGGTCAGGAAAATTTTTGTGTACTTGATTGTCTGCTTCTCAGTGCCCGGGTTGTGCCTTGCCCTCCCTGAGGACCGAGGATTGCTCTGTGGTTTTGTGACCCGGTGACAGGGATGGAGGCTGCTTGCAGCCCTCTGGCTGTGAGCACACCAACCCGTCAGCAGTTAGAACTCCTGGGCTCTACTGTAAATAAAGCCCAGGGTTTGTGCCTGGTTTTCTGAAGGAGAGTGGCCATAATGCAGAATTAATGTTGCAGAGCCAGGCCTCATGCCCTGGGTTCTTTGGGGCTTGACTCAACTTCCCTTGAATCAGCTTGAGCTTTTGCTATACTTTGGCTGACAGTTCATTCCATCTGGAGCTTGCACAGCACTTCTCGTCCCAAGAATCTTTTGTTCCCTGGACTTGGTGCACCTTTCCAAATAACATTCGAGATCTCTCAAGTCATAGGTACCTGTTTTTCTTTCGTTAAATTGTTGCCAGTACAGTTGGTTAATGCAATCACATGAAAACTTAAGACTCCGGTTCTTTCCCATTTGGTTGCACTGCTGTTCTAATTCAAGGTTTTATTTTAAAGTTACTAGTGATGCTGATGAGAAGGTAAATCTCAGGGGTTTATACATATGTTGAAAATGCTTTTTCCTCCTCAATTCTGAATAAGTAAAGAGGCGGGTTGTGTTTCTCCGAAACCTGTTTTCTCTTCCAGCCTTTGTTGTATGTGCTTAATGAAGCTAATAATATCATGCTTATTTAGCATTTTGATGATTAATTTTCCAGTACATTGAGACAGTTGTTTATGGTTTTGTGGTTAAAGCTGAAGAATAGCTGATGTTACATCTATCATAAATGCAGACGGTGGGTGAAAATCAGAACTACATTATACATGCAATGCCAGTTTAAGATGGCAATTTTATTTTTCTCTAAAACAAGAAACTTTACAGTACAAGAATATAGAACAACTTCCTTCTTTGTCCTGATAATGTTTTTTGTTCACCTTATTTCTTCCTTTCTACAACTTCTTCCATCAAAAACGAAAAACAGAATTCCCCATTTCTATCCGTTTTTTATATTCTGGTATGTACTGTAACAATACCCAAAGTAATCATCTGAGTTTTTTAAATAGGAATATGGCATGCTTGTGCCAACATCAGTTGTGTTCATAGTTTATCTCAATCTTGTGCATATGGTCGAAATAACTATGTGCCATTTACCTTGTAAGCAATCTGGATTTTTCTCACAGTGCCACAGAGTGAGCAAGTTACTTGATTCAAGTGGCCAGAACATTCTTACTGAATGGGAAGTTAACTTGACCATTTAGTCTGAAGCTCTGGACATGTCCAGCCTGCGGCCCAGGACAGCTCTGAATGCAGCCCAACGCAAATTCTTAAGACATTATGAGATTATTTTGTGACCTTTTCTTTTAGCTCATCGGCTGTCGTTAGTGTTAGTGTATTTTATGTGTGGCCTAAGACATTTCTTCTTCTAGTGTGCCCCAGGGAAGCCAAGAGGTTGGACACCTGTGCTCTAGACAGAATGAAATCTGGGGTCCGGCAAAATTATGAAACCAGTGAAGTTTCACTTTGCTGCTCCCCCACTCCTCCTCCAGTCCCCGTCCTCTCACTTCAGCACCTGTTGTCACTCCAGTGGTACCTGCACTGCTGGAGGTCCACCAGGTGCCGTCTGCTCCTTTGCAGCCAAATGATTGTCTGCAGAGGAAAGCCAGATCACATGCGATGATGTCTATGATGCCCACTCAATAAATGGTGCAGACCCCCGTCAGTACCCTGACAGGAAAGAGATCTCTCAGTGCATGGCTTAAGGAGACCGCGGGTGGAGGAAGCCACGCCTCCCCCTCTTCTTGGCCGTGCTGGAGCCTTGATGGATTGACTGTTTTAATACCGGCTGGCCAATCTGCTCCTCTCTTCTCTCTCTTCCTTCCCTGATTGGCTAATATCCTAGGTGCTGCCCAACCTGCCTGGGGACTCCCATTTTACTAGGGGACAGTGTCTTTTGCTCCAGGAACAAAATTTATGATAATGGTATTTCAGGCATCATTTACCTCCATTTTTTGTTTTGTTTGTTTTTAATGGAAGTCACCTAGGTGTTCCCCCCATCACAGGCAGTCACACATCAGGGCTGACCTGCCCAGGGGTCCCAGAGCTCTCTGCTTTTTTAAGCTTCTGTGTGCTTTGACCTTCATCCCTTTCTCAGATAGGTGGGTATGCTTACTCCTGTTTTAAAGCTGGAAAAATGAAGTGGTTGACAACTAAAGATAGAGTCAGGCCCAGAGACTGGGGCTCAGGCAATTTCTGTTACTCATACCAGGAAATTCAGCATTTAAACCCCAAACTTAGCAAGGTTTGTGTTTTCCCCTTCCTTGGGAGTTCTCAGTGTGGGCGCACCTCTTTGATCTCTTTCTTCTAGTATGGCCAACTTAAAAATTGAGTTGTCGAAATTGGACAGTGAGGCCTGGCCCGGGGCACTGGATATTGAGAAGGAGAAGCTGATGCTGATTCATGAAAAGGAAGAGCTTCTGAAAGAGCTGCAGTTTGTGACTCCGCAGAAACGCACTCGAGATGAATTAGAGCGCCTGGAAGCCGAGCGACAGCGGCTGGAGGAGGAGCTGCTGTCAGTGAGGGGCACGCCCAGCCAGGCCCTGGCCGAGAGGTAGGTTTTCCTCCCCGGGGGGGTGGGACCCTGAAGCCTGCGGTTGTGTCTGAGCTGTGCCTGGACGCCAGTTCCATGGTCTGTGGAAATCTCGATTGCATGTGTCTTCAGTGGACTACGAACCAGCACAAAAGGACTTGCTTTCTGTAGCGCAGTAAAGCACACCCTCCTCCTGCCCCTCCCTGTCAGCTCTTCTGCCTTTGTTAGGAACATGAAAATGCCTGTGACAGATGCTGAATAACTAAGGAATGTTGACATAAAACCAGGAACACAGTACACCATTGACCGAGTCTGATAACGCTAGCTATAAACTATTGCACTCTGATAAGAAAGATTATCTAGACTGTTACAGCAACTGAACCTTCCTATTCTAGGTTTCATTACTCACCAGAATGCAAAAATGTATTGCTTTTCATTTCACAAGGAAGGAACAGCTTGCTCCCTTTAGCATCTTAACAGGTCACAAATGTTTACTTGAATTTTGTTGGTTCTTTGAAACCGTCTTTTGAAGTAGGTGAAATGTAAAGAACACTTTAAGCAATTTTCTGATCTCTGTAAGAACATGTAAATTGATCATTTAATCTAAAATATCCAGTTCTGTAATCAGATCAGCTGGAATATTAAGCAGGGGACCCCTCTGTGTGTCAGTCTGACAGGCACACATCTGCACAGGAGCCCTGTGTCCAGGCCTTGATGACTGATACAGTTGGACACCTGTTTGAGCCATAAACCACATAGCCCATTAGAATCCCTGCACATCCTTAAGCCAGCAAGTGAGGAGCAGTGCCTGTCCCAGAATGACAGGAAAGAAATTCACCTTCATATAATTCCAAGTCACCTAGGAGTGAATTCAAAATGCCCAGCCATTATCCAATGGCCCAAGTATAAACCACCACTCATATTTTGTGTGTTATGTAGCACTTAACAAACATTACATAATCACACGTCTAAAGCACCGAATCCATCTCAGCTGCTCTGCACTGTAGTGTGTGAACTTGGGAAGGGCCTGCAACAGCTCTTAGATGTGTTCTGGGAGAGAGAAAACAGGCTTTTGCTTGTTGCTTTCATTAGCTTTTACAGGCATGATGTCTTATTTGTCTCTTGTTAGGGCCAGAGCTTCCAAAATGACTAATGAAGTAACATTAAAAATAGAGTTTATTCCTAAGCGCCTAGACATGGGCTTTCAAACTTTTGTTTGCACACGTATAATAACTGTCAAAAATGCATCGGCAAAGAGAAATTGCTCTCAAATGAGAAAAAGTCACGCAGTGCAGGACTCTGTACACATCTTTCCTATTCCTTCCATACAGTTATTGAGATTCCTTAAAGTCTGTACTTTTCTATAGCTGATAAGATCTTAACATTGTTCCCTACTTTCACACAAATCTTAGAGGTTTTGTGCTACTTATTGCCAAAATGTCTTAATTATTTCTTAATTTAGTCATGTGCTATATAACAATGGTTTGGTCAACATAGACAGTGGTGGTCCCATAAAATTGTAATGGGGCTGAAAATGTTCTATCACCTGGTGACACTGTAGCCATCACATGGTTATAGTGCAATGCCTTACTCACGTGTTTGTGGTGATGCTAGTGTAAATAAACCTACTGCACTGCCACTCACATAAAAAAGCACAGCACATACAGTTATGTATAGGACGTAATACTTGATAATGACAGTAAGTGACTTTACTGGTCTATGTCTTTACCATACTATACTTTTTATCATTACTTTAGCATGTACTCTAGAAAGGGTACTTTTAAAACATTTTGCTAACAAGCAAACATTTTTAGAGCACTTAAAAAAAACCAGTACGTCATGCTCTGTGCTATCAGTAACCTCATACATCTTGTGTTTACCGTGCCTCTTGATTGCATCAGTTTCTTTTGTTCTTGATTTAATCTTGGCATTTTGTACAGTAGCATGCTGTACTGGCGTATAGCCTAGGAACCATAAGCTACACCATGTAGCCTAGATGTGTACTAGGCTGTACCGTCCAGGTTTGTGTAAGTGCACTCAGCGATGTTTGCACAAAGAGGAAGTCACCTAACAACGCATTTCTCAGAACACATCCTTATCATTAAGTGGCTCATGATTGTATATGAATGTTTTTGCCACTGATTCTGAGAAAAATTTTAACGCAAGTAGGTGTATGAGAAAAGGAACTTACTCTTTCTATAGGTGACATGAAATTTTTTTCCTAGGTAGAAAGTTCTGTGTGGTCTGAGTCAGGAGAGAGCAGGCTGGTGTTTCTCTCCCTCAGGGCACCAAGGGCAGAGAGGAGGGTGTGAAGGCTCTACCCTTGTCCTGCATAGGGCAGCTGAATGGATGGTATGGAGCCGCAAGACCAGTGGGAGGAATCTTTTAGGGACCAGGTTGAAAAGATCCTTTCCCACCCAGGAGCAGGAGAAGGACAGAGACTGGAGAAGGGCTTAGAGAGGCCAATATGCAGCCTCTTGAAGGGGCTGATGTCAGAGCAATTCCAATTCCTGGTCCAGAGGAAGGACGCCTGGAATCTGAGGAAGACTTCCAGCTCCCACTGGGAGAGGCTGCGGTGCTTCCATCAGAGACGGGAGTCAGGGTGCTTGACTAAGGACCGCACAGGCCACCCCACTAGCAGCGTTTCTGTGACTCTTCTCCCTGTCTTCGTTATGTTTCTCCCAATGAAGCTGTCCACCCTCCAAAAAGGAGTGCTGGGGATGGGCGCTGGGCTCTTTAGGCAGCCTGGGTTGAAGAGGGAGAAAAAGGCCATGCCTGCCTTCTCGGAGGTTGGGATCTGGCTGGGGGACGTGCGATCAAGAACACAAAAGCCAGGCCTCAGCGGTAACCTTTAAGGATGGGCGGAAGGCAGCGCCTGAGCAGTCACCTTGAAGAGGGCAGAGCGGGGACCATCGCTGGTGACTGGCACAGGAAAAGCTTTGGAGTTTGAATTTCGGCGTGAAATACTTATGTCATATTGAAGCATCCTTAACACACCAGAAAAGCCTTCATTTGTGCAATAAATATTTAGTTTTACAACTTACTTCCGAAGTGCTTTTCCTGTTGTAGAAGCCATGAATTTTAGTAGATTTTTGGGCTCTCTCCAGACCTTTATGTACCTTCCAGCTCAATTATTCTATTCTGTATTAATACTTTTCCTTGTTGAGTTTTTATTTATATTTAAGAGTTTTAAAAAACTAGGGACTGCACTCCTTTTCAAAATACACCTTTGAAAGCTGTGAATTAAGAATTTATCACCCTTTGAAGTACTAAACAAAATGACAAGAATTACTATTTTTATTTCAACATAATGAAATTGTGTTGGTGACACATCAAAGGATAGATGCCTATAAATAAAAAATAGGCATGTTTTCTTACTGCATAAAACATGCATAACATTTCAAACAAGTCGAAAATCAGGGACATTTTATTTTTCTCCAAAGAAGAGTCGCTAATTTTTATATCACCACCTTGCAGGGCATGGAGAGGCTTTGAACACAAAGATTTGTTTTGATGCCTGTGGAGTGCTTTCACATACACACTCTCCATGGGATGCCTTTCACAGCCTTAGCAGGGAGACACTGTAGGATTGTAATCACCATTTTACAGATGAGAAATCTGAGACCTGGACTAAGTGACTTTCCTGGGGGTACACAATTAGCACAGCAAATCCCAGCCTGGCAACCCTGGTGGTTTCCTGGGTCCCATTCTACTGCTCTTTGACTGCTCTGAATGGGCTCATGTCCACGATGTCTAAAGACCTGAGGTGACCTAGACGACCCCCGTGTGGGCTCCTAGTTGCATCAACACCCGGGTGCTTAAAATGTTTTCAAATAACTCATTCAGGTACACAATTCCGTAGTACTCCTATTTCTGAACAAAAACCTCAAACGCTAGTGCAGTTGAATTCAAGTGGATGAAATTTCATGATAATTTGGTGCAGGTGATGAGATGTGCTGCAGATAGCAAAGGAAATTATTTTTATGTCTTTTTCTAGGCTAAACAGTTTGGAATAATTTGTTTCATAATTGCAAAAATTCTCATCAAAGCGAAGATTGGAATTTTTATCAGTAGATACTATTTTAGAACAGCCCCTACCAAATTCAGTACCTAGGGTGATGTTTTATAATTCTGTTATTACTGTTAAACGTTTTAGTAGTGTGAGCCCCGTCACACTACTGTCATCTTTGTTAGTTTCTTATTCTTTACCTCCTCGCTGCCTTTCCTTAACTCAGAAGAACATAAATTTACCCATCTAAGAAAATTTGAAGATCCCAAACTTAAGAAATTCCCAGTGGCGCTGAGATCCAGTGTAGACCGGGCTTCGTGGGGCTTGGACGCGTCTGCCCGCTGTGCTCTTGCTGGCCGCGGTTTTCGCTCTTGGAGTGCGAACGGCTCTCCCCCTTGTAGTGCGAGTCCGTTATGTTTGTATTACAAGAATCTTGCTTTTTTTCTTTTCCTTAAATTTTCGTGGTTTATCACAATCACTTGGATTTACAAAGTCATTGCTGTGTTTTTTTTTTTTTTCTAGATTGAAGTTGGAAGAGCGAAGAAAAGAGCTGCTACAGAAACTTGAAGAAACTACTAAGTTAACTACTTACCTGCACTCACAGCTCAAAAGGTACTCCTCTTTGGTCCTTGAAGGGAAATGTTTTCTTGACTATATTCAGCTGTTTTTTCGTTCATCTTTGATTACTTCTCTCCTTATGTTCAGCTGTTTAAAAGAAAAGAAAATAGTTATGGCAGTACAGTTAAAACTTGGATAAACAAATTTAAAGTTACATAGTTTTGTGTATTTTTCCCGTGAACTCCAAGGTCATATTTAGATACATTTGAGATACATTATGGGAAGAAGGTATGTTTTAGCATTAGTACTTACTTAGGAAAATGACACATTTTCTCCACATCATCACTCCTTTTAAAAACGGAGGGTGAGGGAGATTAAGCCACCTATTTCCAATTTAAATACTCACACAGGGAGAGGAAGAACGGTGGGCGAGCCCAGGGGCCTCTGTGTAACCACTCTGTCTTTGTAAGAGTGCCTTTTTTCCCCTTTCAAGAGAATAGGTTTTATTTGTTAAGCAAAGTAATCACACCAACATTTTATACTGTTCACCCTTCTTCTATATTTTTAAATTGCATAGTACTTCTGGATATCAATGCAGACAGATGTATCAATAGATATTTGATCCCCTTCCCCTTGTTTTGTAACTTCTGCAAACAGTGGAAGTTTTTAATAAGAGTAGGATTGCTGCTTAAGGAATATTTAGAGTGCCAGGTTGAAACTGTTCATGATAAAAACCTGGAAACGTGGTGTGGTAATAGCTATAGCCTCTTTGCCCTGTCATTGATTGTGGCCCTTTCTCCTGGGGTCCGAAGGAGCCAGCAGGGGATGCGCTCGGGTATTCCCTATCGCACCAGTTTTCACAACGTGTGCTTCTCTCCTCTCAGCCTCTCCGCCAGCACCCTGTCCATGTCATCCGGGAGCAGCCTGGGTTCCCTGGCATCCAGCCGGGGGTCTCTGAACACCTCCAGCAGAGGGTCACTCAATTCCCTCAGTTCCAGCGAGCTCTATTACACCAGTCAGGGTGACCAGATAGATGCAGATTATCAGTATAAACTGGACTTCCTTCTGCAAGAAAAGGGTGGTTACACTCCTTCCGGACCCATCACCACCATCCATGAAAACGAAGTGGTCAAGTCCCCCAGCCAGCCAGGCCAGAGTGGTCCCTGTGAGGCCACAGCTGCAGCAACAGGCCACACCCCACCACTGACCGAGGCCCCCAAGTCTGTGACGTCCCTGTCCTCAAGGTCCTCCCTGTCCTCCTTGTCCCCTCCCGGCTCGCCCTTGGTTTTGGAAGGCACATTCCCCATGTCCTCTCACGATGTCCCGCTCCATCAGTTCACTGCTGACTTTGAAGACTGTGAATTGAGTAGCCACTTCGCAGACATTGGCCTTGGTGAAAATCACATATTGCTGGATCCCGATTCAGGAGGTGCATCCCAGTCTCTGCTGGAGGACAAAGACCTCCCTGAATGTGCCAGGGAGCCGTTTTATGAAGGAACTGCAGGTAGGTAAATGGGGCCCTTTGCTTTCACGTGTTCCTTCTTAGTTATTTTAAGGGAATGATTGGGGGGGTACTTTTTCCATATCTTTCTGCTGATCTTTTTTCATTTCAGCCTCATTTGAGAAGTTTTTAATTGATATCCCTAAATATGTTTCTATCAAATAAAAATCGCATTCCCTATGTAATAATTATTAAGTATCTGCTGTGTTGTCTAGACACGCTGTGTATGGTAACCGAGAACATGCTTTGTGAACACACTTGATACTTCTAAACAGATTCTGGCTCCGAAAGAACAAGGCAAAGAAGAGGGCTTCGTTTTAAAGTTGGCCTAAAACAGGCTAAAACCAAGGCAATTAGCATACCAGCTAATTAGTACCAGGGTTCAGTGTGTAGGTTGCTCAGGGAATTCTATATAAATACGATTTTTGTTTCACGCCAGCCGCCCCCTGCCTGCCTGACGTGGATCTGAATGAGCTGGCTGCAGTGCACAGTGTTGCCCTGCCATCTTCTGGCCACATTGCTAGTTGCAGCCGAGCAGGAGCAGCAAACAGTTCCTCCTGCGTGTGTACTCACAGAGACAGAAACGGGGAGAATTTGATTTTTTTTTTTTTTTTTTTTTTTTTGTAATTGCCTTCCTTTGCTAAGCAGAAACTGTTAATATATTACATGTGGTTGTAAAGAGGACAACATGGTCCCCTTGTTGGCGAGTGATCACAGTTACGGTCCGAGGAGGGTGGTCTGTTAAGAGAGCTGGCTGGAAGGGAAATAGGAAATAGCCCACGGGAGCCCTGTCCAGATCTGCATGTGTGATTGTGTGTCCACAACACAGAAGAGGGCGGGCCTCTTAATAGAAGCATATTTGATTTGGATTTATGGTCCTAGGAATTCTAAGTACTACGCAGTTGGTCAGTTGAGCAGTTTAAAGAGCTAGAAGAGCAGTTTAAAGAGCAGTATGTGTGATTTCAAATACTGAAGACTGTGACTGCCTGCCAGTGCCCTGGGGTTGAGGCAGAGACACAGGAGACGTCTGTGTGGTGTGTGTGCCGCGACCTGGCAGGTGCCAAAGGTACCAGTAACGCGTTCCTGACGTTTCCTTACAAAGGAAACAAGCACAAGAGTGGTACTTGCATAGTGGTTCCAAGAAAGCGAAGCAGAAGCCCCCTGTGGGGCCTCCCTCTGCCCCCAGCAGGAGTGCTCCACCTGGAGCCCAGCCATGCCCACACACGTTTGGGTTACACTGTTGACTGGCCGTGTTTTGGTGAGCACATTACTTGTCCCCTCCAGCTTGCGCCTCATCTGTGTCTACCTCCTAGAGTCCTGGGAGGATTAATGCCGTAATTCGTCTAAAGCACCCAGCGGTGCCTGGCACCCAGCACTGTGTATTACATATGATAAGTAATACACACTCTGCTAAACCCAGTTCCTACCACAAACCATGGAAATTTATGAAAGAAGGAAAGAACAGGAGACAGAAGCAAGTGGAGTCGTCTTTGTGTCATTCTGCTGCGCTTTGAACTTGAAGGGTCTTGCTTTCCTTGAACATTGCAAAGCTGCATTTGCTTTTCATGTGTTTGGGGTGTCCTCTGGTCACCACTTCTCAACATTCAGTCAACTTGGAGGGGCCATAAATGAAACCAGGTGCTGGAGAGGGGGCAGAGAGGAGCAAGAACGTCACCCAAAGTCTGTCCCCACCTGGGGGTCCCTGAGGCCCTAAAGTCCTTGCCCTGCCCTGCTCCTGACTCTTGGGTCTGCTCCTGTGTCTTCCTGAGAAGCCTGTGCTACAGACTGGTGTCTCTGAAACATCCCCAAAACATAAGAGGGCTGTCCAGAAAGCATCCAGCCACGTAATATGAAAAATAGAGGCATTATGGCTGGATTTTTCCCAGACGGCCCTCGTATAATTAATTACATACAAGGGCTGTCTGGAAAAAATCCAGCCATAATGCCTCTATTTTTCATATTACGTGGCTGGATACTTCCTGGACAGCTCTTGTGTATATATTTATTCCATAAAACAAATAATATAATATACTTTTTAAAGTTAAAAAATCACCCTGAAGGAAAATAAATCCAAGAGCTTTGTTTACCAATTATATTCAGTCTTACATGTGAAAAACAACTAAAAGCATATATAGAGGGTGCCAAAAAAATGTATACACATTTTAAGCAAAGGGGAAAAACTGTATTAAAATTGTAATACTCAATATATACTGGTAACAAAAAATGAGTTCAAGTCCCGTTTGACTTAATTACAAGAGGTGCTCAAAGTGGTGACCCTCAGTGTGCAGACACTTCTGATCATGAGGAACTACGGCTTGAGCAACATTGACTTCTTGCTGTGTGGGGCCTCCTGGGTCTTCCCTTGTTCGCACCACACACAGTACCGTGCATCTCACACTTACCACAGATGCGTGCAGTTGTTAGTGTGTTGGAGGCTCTGTTGCACACTCACACCTCCATTGTCATTGTACTTCCACAACATCCTTGAATTTCAAATACCGCTTCAAAATGGTCTTGTGCTCTTCGAATGACAAACGTGTTTCTGCCATTTTCTTTGACTGCCTTGCCTGTCACATGGTGACACTGGCATTCGTTTGATTAACGCCATCTTTTGAGTGAATGTCATACTACACATTGCTACCATAATTCAGTTCAACTTTGAAAAGTAATACATAAATAATATCTCTTAAAATGTATGTGCATATTTTTGGCACTCGTAGTATTTAACCGTAAAGACTCATTGTCTTCAGGTCAGGTCCCCAGTGCCTGGTCTATTCAGGGGATGTCTGACCTTCATGTGGGGGCAGGTAGCTCATGGCAGTGACACTGTTCATCTCCCTCAGTGCTTTAGTGTTTTCATGCAGGTAAAGTTGAGTTCCTTTTACAGACATTTTGCTCTCCAGCAGGGATTGGTGCTGGATGACAGAAACCAAGTTGGAATAACTAGGAAGTCCTTCCACAGTCAGTCTCTGTCATTGTCAAAGTCAATTTCAGGCTGCTGTGGTTATTCCTGGGGGTAATCAATAAATCATGTCATCACCTTCACCCCTCACAAAGGGGGGTGGGCGGAGAGAAGGCACTTCATCATCAAGGAAAAAGCATTCCCACTGCCAGCAATCAATCCTGTAATCTGAAGCCTTAAAACTTAAACATCTTAACAAGATGTAAAGTCACGACTCAGAAGGGGGCGAAATGCATACCAATACTGATCCCTGCTTGCAGGCTGGAGGATGAAAGAACTCCACAGGCCTGCAGCTTATTACATAGGAACACAGCTTTAAATACATGCTCCTTGCTCGCAGCAGGATGCCAGTGTATGAATATGAGTTAGAGATAAAAGTTAAGTGGCAGTTGGTGCTAAAGATTCAGTAGCACAGAGGTTTTTGGGTTTTTGTAATGGTATTAGCGGGTGAGCAGTTCTCTAAGTTAAACTTTTTTCTTTAACTCCTTTTAGAGTCGTGGCACAGGAGATGTAGACTATGGCACGTGAGACAGATGGGGAGAGCTAAAGAGGCAGGCTCCTTCCTTGCCTGGAGCAACTAGATGCTGTCTATCAGAGAGATACCTCTCCTGCTTGAGGGGTGGGTCGTTTCTTACCCCCACGTGGATGGTAACTGCTGTGAATACCTAAGGAGAGGCCAGGGACCTGTGAGAATGGGTGTAGTTCATTCCTTTCCTTAAAAATATTTCAGGACAAAAAAAAAAAGAAAAACCATATCCGTCCTCAAATAACGACTAAAATAACTGGCATTCCAAGTCACCGTGTCCTGGATTATCCAGATTTGAATAGCAACCTCCTTGCTTCTCAGATGGGAATATTAGTTTGGATTTCTCATAACCACACTGGGCGTGCACTTTATTTTTAACTTTTCCTAATGTGAAATCCCCATTAGTACTGTCACTCTTACCTCCTCAGATGTGGAAAAATCACTACCCAAAAGGAGAGTAGCCCACGTGCTTGGGGAGAAAACAGCTTGTGTGTCAGCCGCCGTGTCCGACGAATCTGTGGCTGGAGACAGCGGGGTCTACGAAGCCTTCGTGAAGCAGTAAGCGTTCGTTCCCGCGGGGGTGCGTTGGGTGACAGAGTCTGCCCCGAAGCCGTGCGTGTGGGTTACAGCAGGGCACACGCTGCTGCCGCGAGTCCCCTCGCAATGGTCAGGGCTGTAGGCACGGAGGAAGTGGCGTGCCTAAAATTTCAGTATATGAAAACATGCCATCGGCCAGGAAAACGATAAACAGGTTGGGGTGCTCAGACACCTCACCTACTTTGAGACTGAAACCTGATTTTAATGTTGGAATAAAGTGGTTGGCCACTGCCTGTTGGTCATGCGTGTTTCAGAAAGCCCTGAACGTGTCTGGGGGTGGGGGATACCCCCAGGAGGCTCAGAAAAGTCGGGCATTACAAAGCCTTTCCCCTAAAGTCTGAAGCAGACCCCTCCTGGCAGGTGAGGAGAGCTCTGAGTGAGTTTTCACTGGCACCAGCCCCACGGCGGTGCTACAGGAGTGCTGTTGGTGCAGGTTCTCATTCCGAATCAGTAAGTGGCGAATGGGAGCCATAGCCATGGCTCTCCCCATCAATAAACTGTTCTGTGGTCACTGTTGCCCGGCCCCCAGGCCCAGTGAAGTTGAAGATGTCACATACAGTGAAGATGACGCTGCCATGGTGGAGACTGCCCAGGTGCAGATCGGACTCAGGTAAAGGAGCACGCATGGGGGAGGGGGCCATTCTAGGGTTCCACACGGTGACGAGTGGCCTGTGCTCGTTCCTCATTTCATCGGCTTCTCTTTTGACAGATATGATGCCAAAAGGTCAAGTTTCATGGTAATTATAGCACAAGTCCGAAACCTTCATGCCTTCCTGATACCTCATACTTCAAAAGTGTAAGTTACATCAGTGAAGACCAAATCAAAGAGTTTGAAATTGCTCACATGTGATAGTGTTACCCTGCCGTCACGCGGCCCGCCCAGTGAGGAGGGGGGAGAGGCACCGCAGAGCTGGTCCCGTCTTAATCAAAAGTGGATAAAGACAGACAGGAAGGAGAACGTGAAAAAAGCATTTTGGCTTTTGATTCTCATTCAACAAATTCATTATTAAGAACAGGAACCAAGACTTTTTATCTTCCTTTTCAACCAGAAATTCTGTCTTATGCTGGGTTGGGGCCTGGTTTGAAATACAATGAAAATTTTCATTGTTGCCTAATGGTGACTACTGTTGGTTTGGAGGAATTTTCCAATCTTTTACATGAGAATGTAGTGATTAAATTTTATTTATCAGCACAACATTGTCAAACATTGTATCATGACACTTGTAAGAGGATCATGTTTTTATCATCAAATATTTACTTCCCTGTGACCAGTAATTTCTTAAGTTTATTTCACTTAATCTCACTTCATCAAACCATAAATCCCAGTGAAGTAATGGCATAATGCTACACGCCCTGTTGCTCAGGGACTGTTTCCTGACAAATCTTTTGAGATCTTTTCCACCATTCTCACTTTCTGGAGTCAGAGTTTCAGTGACTCTTAAGTGTCTATGGCTAGAAAGCACCAGATGGAAGCCAGATTTCAACTTAGCACCTCTGACTTAGAATCCAGAATCTATATGTCCACTCCACACTTAATAAGTTGAACATGCCCGTACTTGGGAATAGGAAAGAATGATTGTCAGGTGACCCTCAAGACTCTATACTGAGCCTGGTAGATGTTTTCCTTAGTAATACAGTATATTCCTCAATGAGAAGGCATTTAGTAGAATGTAAATATAAGAATTCTGACTCTTTTCCCTGTAGGTTTACTTTTAAGTTCACATCCTAATATTAAGACTTGTCAGAGGAGAAAAAAAAAACTAGGTCTAAATAAAAAGAGCCAGACGGAGATTATTTAGTAGGCAGGCCAGAGAAGAGAGCTAGCAGTTGGCTTTGTATTGACGATCATCGGTGCTAGAGGGGAATAGATTTCCAGCAGGAAAATGGGCTCGGAGGACCTCCTGAAATCAAATTGTGGGAGATCCACATTACTAGTGAGACCGGTGAGAAGGAAAGGCATGTTGGGGAGTGGCTTAGATCACCCCAGAGTGCCTGCTTCAGAGACAGAGATTAGGAATACTGGTCAGTAGTATTCAGAGAAGACAGGCTTCCTAATTCTATCTGTGAATTCTCCCTACCAATGAATATCCTAGGATATTAGAGTGTGCCATTGGTGGCCTTTTCATTATAATGTGGCATATCAGGGAGAAGATAGGTCCACCAGGGATCACAAACAGTGAGAGTCAACCCACAAGTGCAGGAGAAAACTACAGAACTCCCCCAGAACACCCTTTCTTTAAACTCATATCGTAAGGGTGAACATCCCCACTTGTTCCTCTGCCACAGTAATTGGTCACTCTCACTAACATCATGGTAAGTCACAAACCAGTGCAGGTCAGAACCAGCAGCAGTTCTCACGTGATGAGGACAGTGGGTGTGTCTGCTCCCCAGCTGGCGTGCAGTGACTTGTCTAATTGGTCTAACCTTCCTGCAATGCATAGCAACATGTTCTCAAACCCACATAGTGAAGGCCTCGGCCTGAACAATGACACTGCTAAAAATGACCACTATATAACATACCCTTAAGATAGTTCTTTCCCCAACTTCAAAATGTATGCTTTATTAATTACGACCAACAGTGTGTCTATGCTTTGGCTGGTTGGCAGCAGTCACAGTGTTTCTGTGAGTGGCTCCTGACACCTTTGGGGAGAAATCCCTACAGCGGAATGGGAGGGAAAGCACCTCCACCTTCCCTTCCCCTGTGCTCTGGCTCTTAACCATGTAGATCTCACTTTTTTTCCATGTGGAAACATTTTAGGACCGAATACGTGGTTAGGCCTCTGGTACAGAGTAAAAGTGAAGTCTGGAGCAATAGAATAGTTTCCCTCCATTCCAGCTTTCTGATATACTCCCCCTTACTACTTTTCCGTGAAGACTGAGAAAGAAGATTTCTCCTGCTGAACCTCTAGCCTTAAAAGCAGTGGCCCCAAAGCCACTAGGTTTTTAGTGCTTAATCTCCATAATCAATGTTTATATAATTATTGAAATAATATAACATTCCTAAGTTCCGTATGTGAATTTATAGTTTTTATCATTGGACAAAGGCATCTCTTAGAATATGGATTAGACAAGCCTGGCCATGAGGGGAGGGGTTTAATGGATGTTCTCCTGCTGGGACTTAAAAGAAAATATCTTGTGCTGGTTCCAAGAATTGTGAGTCTTCGTATAATGTGTGCTCAGGAAATTCACTTTAAAGTGGTATTAGAAGTTTTTTTCCTCTAACTCATCTGAATTTTGCAAAGCATAAAACTCTTAAAACAGTTTGTCATTTCTTATACTTGTGAGATGCTAGACAGTGATATTGTTTGAACTGCTCAATTTCATCTGTTGTAAGTTTGCCTAACAATATGCTGCTCAGCCTTTCTTTTTCTCTAGTAAGATAATGTAGTTCATTCCTGGGACATGACCGTCAGCATCTCTTGTTTAATACTCATGATGCGTAGTCTATGGGACCGAGCCACCACTCTCCACTCGGTGTGCCCCTACCTTCCCGGGCGCAGGAATAACTTACTTTGGCGTTGGCTGCCCGTGGGCAGGTGGGACGTTCAGTTGGCGCCGAGTTGCTCCCGTTCCCCTTCCTGTCACGTGCCTGTGCTGCAGTGCGCGGGGCGTGGCCGGCGGGGCACATGCGCAGGGGCACCGGCAGCACACGCAGGTTAAGAACAGCCTCTGCTGCTGAGCGCAGACGGAAGCATTATGACAGCAAAGCTTTAGGTTGGTTACGAAATCCCTGCTCTCCTCCCCTCGTCCCGTGTTTCTCCGTTTTGCAGATAATTTCAAATGATAGCCGTGAATCAGTGTAATTAAAGTACCTCTGAAATCTCTTTTGCTCTCGTTCTTTGCAGGTATTTTAGGGTTGCTCTACTTCCCTCATCAACTGATGTCAGCTGTCTGTTTCGAACAAAAGTCTATCTTGCCACGGAATCCATCTTATTCAATGACATGTTCAGAGTGGCCATTTCCCAAACGGCCTTACAGCAGAAGACACTGAGAGTAGATCTTTGCTGTGTTAGTAAACACCGAAGCGAAGAGTGCCTGGTAGTTTTTATGATTACCGTTATCTAATAACACTTAGGATCAGATATTCCGAGAATAATTTTCTAGTTGCTGTTTTCCCAGCCCTGGTACCACTACAAAACTTCCCAGACACATCCAATAGGTGTTTCATTTTTTATCTGAAATAGTGATTTCGGGTTTTCATTCTCTTATTCTAGACTTCGACCATCTCATAAATTGTGATTTTTCTGAAAAATCTGCTTCCCACTTCTACCCTTTGGCTAAAGAAACACGTTGACCTCTGTTATGACCCTCGCTATGGAATATATTTATTATTCCCAATATGAGTCTTGTGCTGGGTGTTTTGTGTAATTATCTCATTTAATCCTCATGACAATTTTAAGAAAAAGAAGTGATTATCTTGATTTTCAGATAAAGAACTGCTTAGAGAAATAACCTGTCCAGAATTACAGAGCTAGGGAATGATGGAGCCAAATATTGAAAAGACACCCCGCACATAATTCACTGTCACAAGTTTAAATTCAGCAAGACATTTAGTATATACTTCCTTTATTCACCTCATTCTCCCCAGCCATGGTATTAGAGCTTGCAGGAAGTCATACATGTTGCTGTGTAAAGCAATATGATATTTAAATACTAAAGCAGAAGACTTCATATGTAACTAATAGTGAGTTTAACACACCATTGTGTGTAATAACCAGAAAATCATTATACACCAGTAAAGTTTCATAAAGTATTCAGATGTGTTAAAAAAAATAGCATGGGCCTCTAGTTGAACTTTTCTCTGCAGTACAATAGGAAACAGAAAAAACATGCATGTTTCATGATGAACAGTTTAAAAGAGTGATAGATCTCTTATTAATAGTTCTTTTTCTGTATATAAAAATATTTTATATTGTCTGACAATAAAGCAAGTTAGAAAGAAGCAAAGATAACAAACTCATTAAGCTGTCAGAAGGGCTTAGTCTAATAGATATGTCAGAAGCTCCATAAAGCTAATAAATATGTTAATTGATAGCCTTTTAAAAATGGTATTTTAATTTAGATTCTGGCAGATATGTGTGATTTGGTAGAATATGAAAGCTTTTAACCTTTAATTTTTTTGACATTCTACTAACTTACTTAGCCAAAGAAAAATTTTGCTGATTTCTCATTTAAGAACCATAATGGAATTTTTATTTGTTTCTTTTAAAATTTTTCAGTGTATAATTGGATTTTTGTGAATAATAATCAAATCATTTTATAGCATATTATAAGAAATATTTTGGCTAATACTTAGTCATTTATTTTTTTAATTTTAATTTTTTAACTTCTCACATAATAATTTCACACTTACAATATGTTGCATGCTTAGTCTTTAGGTTTGGACAAAATAAACCAAAGTTGGCTTTTAGATTGGGATTATTTCTTATTTACTCACACCTGAAAATATAAAACCAATGCTTTATATCATGAATACTGAATTTTTTTTTTTTTAATCCTAAAACAAGTTGGCCCAATAATCTTAATTATTTCAGAAGGGGCACATAGGAATTTAAACATTTTATTTTCTCTCTTATTCTTTTCTTTTTCCTTCATGTCACACAGGCTGGAACGCAGATCAGTTTGGCAGATTTACCATTTTCCGATGAGATTTTCACTCTGTGGTATAATTTGCTTCCTTCTAAGCAAATCCCTTCCAAAAAGAACGAAGAAGAAAATGAGGATTCTGTATTTCAGCCAAACCAGCCATTGGTAGATCCTATAGACCTGGTGAGTCAAAATTAGAGAAAAAAACATCATTATAATTTAATAAACTAATCTGGGGTATAGAATGCTATGATACCAATGTACTTTTATTCACTTTCACTATCCTTCCTTTTCTCCCATCACAATTTACCCTTTTCTCCTGGTTCCCTAAAAAATAAAGGAAGAAAAATAATTTCTAGCTCTGTTTGAAGTATAGTTTGTAAAAGAATCACGTGTTCCTGTTCAGGCATCGTTCCATAAAAATAAATTGATGTGGAGGCTTCATTGTTATAAGTGACCATGAAAAACCTTTTGATTTAAATTTATACTTTCATACATTGTGTTCCCTGTCAAGTTATATATTTGGAACTGTTCGTATTTTGCAAATGTTAAACTATGTTAAACCTAAACAGTGTTTTAGTTTCCATTTGTAACATCAATATCCATAAATATTTTCTATGAAAAAGTTTGTTGTAATAAACTAAGTACTTCAAGAAATTTACAAAGGGGCATTTTATGAGACTGTTCATCACTGATGTGTCATTTGTGGATTGTCACTGAGTTCAAGTTTATTTTAGATTACCTATGAGGAAAGATTTTACTGAGCCTAAGTCAGATAATTAAAGCACCAGTACTCTATTGATCATCTATTATAATATGTGCAAGAGACCATAGTGTATGTACATTGTGGTAGGTGGGAAAGGGAAACAAACATGTTGATAGAGCATATATTCCACACCCAGGTTTGTGGTAGACACTAAATAAGGCATATAAGATGATGAAGTATGACTTACACCTTTCAGGATGCTTTTATACTGGTCACACTGTGTTTAAGTTTTTTAACAGCTTTATGCAGTATAATTCACATACCGTACAGTTCATCCATTTGAAGCATACAATTCAATAGTTTTTTCAATAGTATATTCACAGTGTTGTGTAACTACCACCACAGTCTAATATTAGAATATTGTCATCATCCCCAAAGGAAGCCCTATACCCATTAGGTAGCAGTTACTCCTGGTTCTCCCTTTTGCCCAGGGCAATCACTAATCTTTTTCTCTAAATTTGTTTATTATGGGCATTTCATATAGATGGAATAATACAATATTTGTTCTTTTGTGACTGCCTTCTTTCACTTAGCATAATGTTTTCAAGGTCTATCCATGCTGTTGAAGATGGCAAGATATAATTTTTTTATGGCTGAGTAATATTCTGTCATATGATAGGGGGGACCCAAAACCCCTGGAATTTATTTATAAAAAAATGTGTATTTATTCTTACATGATTAAACTTCAGTCACCTTCGAAATACTCTTCCTTTGATGCAGTACACCTATCGAGATGCTTTTGCCACTGCTCAAAACAGTTTTTGAACTTGTCAATTTTTTATGTCTTTTAGCATTCCTGTCATTTTTTGTGTCACCTCTTCCACATTGCAAAATGTTTCCCTTTGAGGACATTTTTATCCAGGGAAATAAAAAAAAAAAGTTGCTTGGGGTGAGATAGGGTGAATAGGGAGTGTGGGGCATGAGAATCATGCCATTTTTGGTCAAAAACTGTTGAACACTCAGAGTGATGTGATCAGGTACATTGTCATGCTACACGTTGTCAATCATGTAATGGACATATGTGCTGAAAGAGTCTCCAAAAAAAATTCTCTGAAGCTGAATGCAACCTGTCACAATAATGCCAGCTCATACACTGATGCCGATGGGTTCCTAAAACACTCACCTAGTGAGAGAAGTCTATACTACAAGGGGCCCACCCTCCAGAAAATAATTATGGTTTTTTGAGGTCCCCCCATGTAATCCTTTCTTAGATTCAGTTTTCTTGTTATTTTACTGAAGACTCTTGTCTGTAGTCATAGTTTTCTTCTTATATCTTTGGTTTTGATATCAGCATAATTCTGGCCTTATGGAATGAGTTAGGAAGTATTCCCTCCTCTTCTTCCTTTTGGAGGAGGAGCTTGAGATTGATTTGAATTCTTTAAATGTTTGGTAAAGTTCACCATTTAAGTCATCTGAGCCTGGACTTTCCTTTGTGGAAAGGATTTTGTTTACTGTTATAATTCAGTCTTTTTTACTTGGAAGTCTATTCAGAATTTTCTGTGTCAATTTTAGTAGTTTGTGTCTCTCTAGGAACTTACCCATTGCATCTAGTTTATCTGATTTGTTTGCATACACTTGTTCTTTGTATTCCCTTATAATCCATTTTACTTCTGTAGTTGACAGTAATGTCCCTTCTCTCATTCCTCGTTTTAGTAATTTAAGCTTACACCTACTCTATGTTTCTCAGTCAGTTTCACTAAAAGGTTCATCAACATTTTTTGATCTTTTCAAATAACCAACTTTTGTTTTCATTGATTTTTCTCTCATATTTCTGTATTCTCTGAATCATGAATTTTCACTCTCATCTTTATTTTTTCCTTCCCTCTGATTGCTTTAGATTTATTTTGCTCTTTTTCCATTTTCTTAATGTGGAAAGTTAAGTTATTGATTTGAAATATTTTCTGTTTTTTCATATAGGTGCTGACAGCTATAAATTTCCCTCTGAGCACTGCTTTCATGAAAGCATCTCATAAATTTTAGTATGCTGTGTTTTAATTTTCATTCATGTCGAAGTATTGTAATTTATCATTTTTTTAATTTTTAGTTTTTCAATTCAAGTTAACATATACTACTACATTCGTTCCAGATGTACATCATAGTGATTAGACACTTATACAACTTATGAAATGACCACCTGGTAAATCTAGTACCCATCTGACACCATACAGTTATTATATTATTGACTGTATCCCTATGCTATACTTTACATCCCCCTGACTATTCTGTAACTACCAATTTGTACTTCTCAATCCCTTGTCCTCTTTTTACCCATTCCCCCAACGCCCACCCCATCTGGCAATTGTCAAAATATTCTCTGTGTCTGTGAGTTCATTTCTGCTTTGTTTGCTTATTGTGCTTTTTTAGATTTCACATATAAGCTAAATTATATGGTATTTGTTGGTCTTTGTCTGACTTAATTCACTCAACACAGTAACCTCTAGATCCACCCAGGTTGTTGCAGATGGTAAAATTTCATTCTTTTTTATGGCTAAATAATATTCCATTGTGTATATGTACCACTTCTTCTTTATGCATGTATTGATGGACACTTAGGTTGCTTCCATATATTAACTATTGTAAATAAGGCTGCAATAAACATATAGATTCATATGTCTTTTCAAAACAATGTTTTGGGGTTTTGTGCATAAATACCTGGAAGTGGAATTGCTGGGTCCTTTTTTTGTCTCCTTTTATAACCTGTGTTTTAAAGTCTGTTTTGTCTGGAATAACTGTTGCTACCCAGCAGGGTTTTTGTTCATTTTCTGCCATCCCTTTACATTCAGTCTGTTTGTGTCTTTTTTTATCTGAACTAAGTCTCTTGTAGGCAATATGTATAAGAGTCTTGTTTTCTTATCTGTTCAGCCAACCTATGTCTTTTTTGATTGGAGCATTTAATCCATTTACATTGAAAGTAGTTGTAAATAGATACATAATTATTGCCATTTTATTATTCATATTTTTATGTGTGTGTTTGTTTGTTTCAATCTTAAAGAAGTCCCTCTAACATTCCTTGTACTGCTGGTTGGTTAGTGATGAACTCCTTTAGCTTTTTCTTGTCTGGGAAGCTCTTTATCTGTCCTCAGCTTTGCTGAGTAGAATAATGTTGGTTGTAAATCCTGGCTTTTTTCATCACTTAAAATATTTTGTGCCAGTCCTTTCTGGCCTGTAAAGTTTCTGTTGAGAAATTAGCTGACAGTCTTATGGGAGCTCCCTTGTATATAACTAACTGCTTTTTTTCTTGCTGCTTTTAATAATCTCTCTTTAATTTTTGGCATTTTAATTATGATATGTCTTGGTGTGGGCCTGTTTGGGTTCATCATGTTTGGGACTCTGTTCTTCCTGGGCTTGTATTGTCTGTTTTCTTTGCCAAGTTCAGGAAGTTTTTCATCATTATTTCTTCAAATAAGTTTTTGATTTCTTGCTCTCTCTCTTCTCCTTCTGGTACTTCTAAGATATGAATGTTGTTACATTTAATGTTGTACCAGAGGCCCCTTAAACTATCCTCATTTTTTTTATTCCTTTTTTCTTTTAACTGTTTTCATTGGGTGTTTTCTGCTACCTGATCTACTGAATCACTGATTTGATCTTCTGCTTCATTTAATCTATTGTAGATTCTCTCTAATGTGTTCTTCATTTCAGTTATTATTTATTTCTGATGTTTTAAAAAAAATTTTTCTATCTCCATTTTTATGCTTCCTATCTATTTAAAGTTCTCACTGAGATAACTAATCATCCGTATAACCAGTGTTTTGAACTCTGTGTCTAATAGATTGCTTGTCTCCATTTTGTTTAGTTCTTTTTCTGAAGTGTTTTGTTGTTGTTGTTGTTGTTGCTGTTGTTGTTGTTGTTGTTGTATTTGGGACATGCTTCTTTGTCTCCTCATTTTGGTTGCCTCCCTGTGCTTGTTTCTATGTATTAGGTAAGGATTCTGTGTCTTCTGGTCTTGGTAGAGTGACACTATGTAGTAAATATCCCATGGGACCTGTGGTGCAATCTCTCTGGTTCCCTGAGCCCCAGGTGCTGCAGTTGTATCTCTTCTGTGGGTTGTGTGTGCCCTTCTGTTGTAGTGGAGCCTTGGTTGCTGTCTGAATGGGAAGGAATAACCCACATGCTATTTGGTTGTGAGGACTGGCCATGACTACATTGGAGGAGCTATTGTGAGAGGCTGAGCCTATGGAGCAGGATTTGCTTTAGCAAGGCTCTGGTGCTGGCCAAGTGTGCCCTTTGGGTGTGTCCTTTGTGGAGGTGGTTGTCTGGTGCTGTCACGTGGTCTGAAGCTGGCCACCAGGTGTGCTGGTTCTGGAGCCTCTTGAGAGAGGCTGTGTTGCAGGTTGAGGTCAGCTGCTGCCTTTACTCTACCTGGGGCTGCTTTGTATGAACTACAAAGTGATCCACAGGTGGTTGCCACTTCTCCTGAGCTTGGTGGGGCCTGGAAGAAGCTAAGCAGTAAACCAAGGCTGGCTGCCACTAGCCAGCTTGGGATTGCTTAGCAAGGGGCATGGGGCACACTGAGGCCAGATGCCACTTATTAGGGGTTGTGAACCTTTGAGAGATTTTGGAAAAGTCCTCAGCGTGAACCAAGACAGGTCATTTGTATTGAGAAGCCACTGGAAATGGCTTGGGTGGGGCTGTAATCTTGGTTGGGGCAGGGTCTCAGGGAATCACCGAGTCAAAGCAAATGGTGTTAACCAGGTTGAAGGAGGCTCAGATAAGACAGCTACTTGAAACTGCACATCAAGAGTAGGGAGAGCTCAACAAAGAAAGAATGGCTTTTGCCAGCACTTCTGTCTGGGATAAAGCTGCATTTCCAGCCCTCCTCCTGAAGCCAGACAATTCACTTCCTACGCATATGTCCCTGGTGCCTATGAAGCCTCTGCCCCAGGCCTGGAGCTCAGAGCAAGTCTGTCTGTCAGCAAGTAAGTCCATGTGCATGCCCTTTAAGAGGAGCACCTGGACTCCAGCCTCCCTTCACCTTACTTCATCACAGTCTCAAATGGTTTTCACAGTCAGAATTATGCGGTCTTCCAGCACTGGGACCTTGAGCTGGGGAATCTGGTGTGAGGCTGGGACCCCTCCTCCTCAGCGGGGATCACCACAGCCAAGATAGCTTTCCTGATTTTTAACTGCCACATGTAGGTATGGGACCATCCCACCCATTCTGTGTCTCCACACCTTTTACCAGTCTCAAGGTGTCTTCTATATATCGATCCTTAGTTAGAGGACTTCTGTTTAGCTAGACTTCAGGTGATTCTCAGTGATGGTTGTTCTGTAGTTTAGTTGTAATTTTGAAGTGTCCTGGGAGAAGGTAGCACAGTATTTACCTAATCTACCATCTTGACTGGAAGCCAGTATTTTGTTTGGCTTATTTGACTCATTGGTTATTTTATGAATGTGTTAATTTCACATATTTGGTCATTTCTTATTTCCTTCTGTTTTTGATTTCTAATTTTATTGCAATGTGGTCAAAAGGCATTTTATATGATTTTAGTCTTTTTAAATTATTGAGATTTGTTTTATGGCCTAGTATACAAAAGGGGACCCCAAAAAACTGGAATTTATTTATAAAAGATTTGTGTTTATTCTTCCATATTTAAATTTCAGTCACCTTCAAAATACTCTTCCTTTGATGCAATACACCTATTGAGGTTTTTCCATTGCTCAAAACAGTTTTTGAACTCGTCAATCTTGATGTTTTTTATTGTTTCTGTCTTTTTTGTGTCACCTCTTCCACATTGGGAAAACATTTCCTTTTGAGGACTGTTTTCATCTGAGGAAACAAAAAAAAAGTCACTCAGGGTGAAATCAGGTGACTAGCAAGGGTGGAGCACAGGGTCATGCCATTTTTGCTCAAAAACTGTGGATAACTGGGAATAGTGTAGGCGGATGCATTGTCATGCCATGCGTCGTTTGTATAAATCACCATCATGAAATGGGCAAACCACATTGAAAGAGTCTCCAAAAAAATTCTCTGAAGCCAAATGCACCCTCTCACAACAATACCAGCTGGTACACTGATGCAAATGAGTTTCTAGAATATTCACCTAGCAGGGAAGCCTGTACTACAAGGGGTCTGCCCTCCAGAAGATAATTCTGATATTTTTTGGGTCCCCCCTCATATTGTCTATCTTGAAGAATGTTCCATTTGCACTTGAGAAGAATACATGCTCTGCTGTTGTTGGGTGGAGTGTTCATAGGTGTTTATAAGGTTTATGACTAAGTGGTATTCCACTGTATACATGTACCACATCCAGTCATCTGTCAAAGTTGACATTTAGGTTATTTCCATGTCTTAGGGATAGTGAAAATTCTTCAGTAAGCATGGGGGTCCATATATCTTTACAAATAAGTGTTTTCAAAATTTTCTGGTAAATACCCAAAAACAGGATTGCTAATTGTGGATCCTTAACAGGTAATGCATCCTTTTTCCTTTAACTACTTGTAAAATCGATTTTCCTTTGATTTTCCACAATTTCACTCTCATGTGCTAATGTGATTTTTTTTGTTTGTTTGTATATGTTTATTCTAGTGAAATTCTTCATTATTTCATCAGTTTTCCTGAACATATTAATTATAAAAGTTTAAATTTCTTCTCTAAGTAACTGCAGTCTGTGGATCACCTGTGGGTCTGCCTCTTTTGTCTGTTGTTTTTCTTTGCTTTCATTCACTGGGTCCTGTTTTCAATGAAATGATGGATATTATATATGAAGAATTACAGAGGCTCTGGCTGATAGCTTCCTCCAGAGAGGATTTAATATTCTTCTGGAAGGCAGATTACACTATGGGCAAATCATCTGGATCACTTGGGGGACCTGAATTCCAGTTTTTCTCTTCCTAGGATGGTGAGGCAACTGGATTTTCTTTTGTTTCTCAGCTTCTTGCTCTGCACATTTGCAGCTTAGGAATGACAGATGCCTCGATATGAATATTTAAAGAATATTGGGCTCACTTTAGAGTTCATTTTCTCTGGTCTCTTGTATGCCGACGGCATGGTAGTCCTCAATTCAGGTTTCATCTTTGCATTCTACCAACACTGCCACAGTTCTGGGAAGCCACTGTCTATTTAGCCTGTATGCCTCACCATTAGAATTGACACATGCCCCCAAGAGAAAAGAGCGGCAGTGAGGTCTATTAGCCTCTTGCATTTCCCTTCGGCCTGGGATCTTGGCTCACTAGTCCTGATTGCCTTTGTTGCTCTTCATTGCTTTAAAGCAGCTAGAGGTTTTGTCTGTTTTACTTTTTATTTTTCATCTTCCATATTCTCAGCAGGAGAACTAGGTCGAGTTCCAGCTTCTTTTTCACAGCTGAAGCATATGTCCCCATCTGATGAGTTTTTAAATCATTTCAAGAAGTGTATAATGTTAATTGCCTTATGTTTTACATTCTGCAGGATGCAGTGTCAGCCTTACTTGCGAGAACATCAGCTGAGCTCTTGGCTGTGGAACAAGAATTAGCACTAGAAGAAGAAGAACCAGGGCAGGGAGAAGAGCAGAGGGGTCCAGATGGAGACTGGTAAACCAGTTATTTCCTTTTGCTACTGGGAACTCAAAGGGATGTGTTTAGCTCCTCTTAAACTTTGAGGGAAACCTTTATGGTTCAGATCTTATTCTGGAATTTTGGAAGGCATTGCAGCTTCACAGGCATCTGCCCCTAGAGCAGTGGTTCTCAACCTTCCTAATGCCGTGACCCTTTAATACAGTACCTCATGTTGTGGTGACCCCCATAAAATTATTTTCATTGCTACTTCATAACTGTAATTTTACTACTGTTATGAATCATAATGTAAATATCTGATATGTGTTTTCTGATGGTCTTAGGCGACCCCCGTGAAAGGGTCGTTCAACCCCCAAAGGGGTCACAACCCACAGGTTGAGAACCTCTGCCCTAGAGGAATGAGTCCTTGGTCATTAGAGAGTTGAAGGAGGTCATTAATGGTGAGATTGAATGGTGGGCAAAGTTAACACATCAGCAATATTCTTTGTTCTTCAGTAATTTTTAACACTATTTCCTGAGTCTTCAACTATCTATATTTAAAGGTCTGGTAGTTTATTTTAGATTTATAGATAAATTTTAAAACTGACTCTCTTATCCTTTAAACTACCAGAAGTACCATGTAGTCTCTGGTAAGTCAAAGCAGATATTTAGAAAACAGCTTCTGAGTAATCATTTCTCTATTTGTTACCACTTTTCATTTTTTAAAATTCTCTTTTCATTATCCATAACTCAGCTTCAAAAACAGCAACAAAAAAAAAACAGTTATTATGGATTCATGTATGTATAATAAATTATCTTCCCTGGTTTGTACTGTTTTCTCTAAACACACATTTTAATGACTACATCAGTTTTTTTTTTTAAGAATACATGTGAAATTATTTGGATTAATTTTATATGTACACAGGGGTGCCAAAAAATGTTTACACATTTTAAGAAAGAAAAAAACTATATTAAAATTATAATAATATATACCAATAACAAAATATGAATACAAGTCATGTTTGACTTCTGCAATTATAAAAGGTGTTCCAAGTGGCTACTATCAGCATCCAGACACTTGTGATTATGGCGAACTACTGCTTGAGCAACATTGATCGAAGTGACCACTTGTATCTCTGCGCATACCATTTCAGTTTCTTCCCAAAGTACCACTAGTGTAGCTGATTTACTGTGGTACACCACATCTTTTAAAGTCCATCATAGGTAGAAGTCAAAAAGTGTTAAGTCATAAGAACATGTGGGAAACTCAAAACAACACTCTTGAATTTCAAATACCACTTCAAAATGGTCTTGTGCTCCTCAAATGACAACCATGCTTCTGCCATTTTCTTTGACTGTCCTGCTTGTCACATGGTGACGCTAGCATTCATTTGATTAACACCATCTTTTGAGTGAACATCATACTACACATTGCTACTGTAATTCAATTCAACTTCAAAAAGTAATACATAGACAACATCATTTAAATTGTGTATACATTTTTTTGGCACCTGGTTATGTTTGATTGAACTACTGTCAACACATATGCATATTGATATAGCATGCATTTGTATGTATGTGTGTATATAAAACTTTTTACAAATTTGAATAACAAGATATAAATAACAAAATCATGGACATTTAGAAGGAACCATGATATAAAAAGGTACAGATGTATTAATCTTTGTTCTTCTCGAAAGGCCTTGATAGTGAACAAAAATCAGAGCACTAAAAATACAAATGTGAGAGTGATTTTAAGTTTCATCATAGTATCTTTAAATACTAAGGCTTCTTTGTGTATGTAAAATGCAATTTGTTTCACACAAATTTCAAAAAATACACATAGTATGTAACATAAAGGAGTTTATAACTCAGTATTCATTGCTAGTTCCCCCGTGTTCATTTCATGACCAGTCTGTGCCAATTTGTCAGTATATCACCAGTCACAACTAAAGCTCGACTTTTAGTTATCAGTAGAAAAAATGTTTGCATTCTAAGAATATGAAACTCAACAAGGTATAAGACATTCTAAACCACCCTGGTTCTCTCACTTTTTTGTCAGTAGAGTTCATGTAGTTCATGTTTGTCAACATAAACTGTGATTATATTCTAGAGCCCTACTTGTAATGCCGCCCAAGCCCATACACGGCTTTTGTTAAAGACAAGATCATATGGCATTGAGAGTTTTCTGTTATTTCAGTAATAAAATTCCTTTTCCACAGGGCTCTACCCCTGCTAGACTGTGAGCACAGCTGATAATGGATATTTTTAATCCTCATGTCTTTATTCACTCTTAGCAGAGAGTCACTTTATTCTATTGTATAATTAATTTTACAGTAATGAATAACTAATACCAAGTTATACTGTCAGTATTTTTAAATGGTGGGATTAAACTTTATATATAATTTTTTAGTATAGTTCTATATAGTATAGTTCTATTTTAGTCTCTAGGAATTGGTTCAAATTTTATGAATTTAACCTTTTAGTACCAAACTATGATGATTTTGTTGTAGATTGCTAGACATAATTTTATATTTCGTGAGCATTTGAGTTAAAGTCCCAGCCAAAGAAATGGCTTGAATCATTATGTGCAAATCTGTGGTTCCTTGCCCAGAAAATGGATGGGTGTGCCCAGGTTGCACATTTCACAGAGTACACCTGCTTGACCTAAAGTTTTTTGTTTGTTTCATGTAAGGTTGTTAACGATGCTCAGCGAGGCCTCTGATGAAATTATGGCTGAAGAAGAGGCTGATGTTACTTTGTCAGAGGGAAGTAGACATACAGAAGACTTAAGTTCAAGTCCAAGTGTGCCTGAGATGAATGAAGAAGCAAGTAGGAAAGAAAACAGCTGTGCCAAAGACCTTGGAAGTCAGCCACCTCCTGAAATACCCACCCTGGTGAATATTTCCAGCTGTACTCTCCTAAAGCAAGCTTATATAGGCATCACGTCGACTAAGTTTGTCTCTTTGAGTATAATACCATATTAGGATTTTTGTGCTGATCGTGATAGGCATTTGTGGGAGTAGGCTGTAAGAAGCATTGTAAATATTTTAAAATTTTTAAATGGGCCCAAAATATTCATTCTCCACAAATTTCATATAAAAAGATAAATTGTGCTATTTTAGATCTCAGCAAATGTTCTGCAGATTTTAATTAAAAGCATTTTCAGAATTTTCTGGATAGCACCAGGATGACTACTTAATTGTATTAAGTTTCATAAATATAAGTTTATTTCAATTTCAAGCTTGAAGTAAACATTTAAAGTTCATTTTGGTTGGAAATCTTTTCTGGGAGGCGGCTGAAGACTCAGTAGGCACAGGCACCAGCCAAGTTATTAAGCACATGACTTTGCTGGTTAAGTAAGAGACATGTTAAGACTACCATCCGCAAAGCAGGGAAATTATTTTCGAGCTTTGAGGATGCCAGCAAACTTGCGATGTTGTAACAGGTTTAGAAAATTCAGTTCTTTATTCCTGAGAAAAGTAATATCATTACGTACCCTGACAAAAGACTTTATATATAAAAATGTATAATTACATATGCTATGTAAATCTATAACTTTGTAGTATAATTTCATTTTCTTATTTTAATTATTTTTATCATTCATTCTCAAAACAATTAATCAATTTAATGATGTTTAATGATGAAGCATGCCCAAATAAGAAAGTTTATAGAGTCACATCTCCCCTCTGTAAATGTACACCTTCATTGTTTAGGCCTGATCTGATGGAGGTGGTACCTCCATTTGTGGGTAAGCCTGTTAGGCAGATATCCTACCCGCCAGGGGCCCGTCCCGCCAGGCTCCCATCAGGAGTATCGCAGAGGTGGCTCTAGTGCTAGATGAGTCCCTGTGGTGAGGTTAGAGATTTCTTTTGTACTTAGAAAAAAGAAGCATAAATATACCCACATCTGTCGGCTCCTGACCAATGACTTCTGTGCTAGGTCGATAAGGAGACAAATACCGAGGAAGTAGACCACGCCGGCATGGCAGTGCGCCCCAAGGACCGCAGCGGCCTGAGCGCTCGGCAGCGCCCCTTCGTGAGGAGCAGCGTGATTGTCCGCTCGCAGACCTTCTCTCCCGGAGAGCGGAGCCAGTACATCTGCCGGGTAAGGGGGCCGGGGCCGCCGCCAGGCGCTGGGGGCCGGCGTCCTCCCGCCGGCCGGCCCGGGCCCTTCGCTTTCACTGTATAGTGGGGGTCTTCACGTTCCAGCTGTAACTGTTAATAGCTAGAAATGGTTTTATAAAATACCACACTCTTACGATTCTTTTTAGTTTGGGTATTGGGGGGCAGTTCTTTCTTGCCCAAATTTACTGTCTCACTGACTCTAATGCCATTTATTTGACAAATAAGTAAAATTGAGGACCTAGCTACAAGTATTACAGATTTGTACGTGGGTGGGCTGATAAATTTTGCCTCCACTGTAATATTTTTCTGTTACATTAGACACATCTGCATATGTCCGGTTCTCTAAGGCATCACCTCAGCCTAAAAAATTCAAAACTCGGGCCTCGGCTGGGAAGGTGGTCCCTTAGGGCGGTGGTCCATGGACGGCCTTTTGTTCTCGCGGTGGTAATGATGCACCCAGGTTTCCTCACCTGTAATCATCTTCTTTAAGAAGTCCTCACCTCCTTCTTCAAAAACTTCAAAAAAATTGAAGGAACTTTTTCTGCTGTTAAGCGTTCAGTAACAGTACGCTGTTGGAACTGAACACCTGAACACTCTCCCGTCTCAATGTGCACCGGGTGAAAAATGTGAGCATCTGTGTGTGCAAGGTCAAGGAGGACGAAGGGGAGATACCAGGTGACTACACAGAACCGGTCATATGCAGATATGTCTAATGTAACAGAAAAATATTACAGTGGAAGCAAAAATTTATCAGCCCACTCTCATACTTCAGTCTGTATTTAGAACCTTAAAGTGACTTGAGATTTATCTTTTGTATATTTCTGCTGTATATTATATACCAGGCTAGTGCTGCTGAAACAAAAATTGTGAATTAGGTTTTAGAACAAAAATCATCTGTTAATAATGCCTCTAAACCCTGAATCCGATCCATAGTTCTGTGGAGAATGACTGGGATTTGTGTTAATTTGCCAAATCCTATTTCCAGCAGTATTTATGTAGTAATATAGATTTAATATTATAAAATGGATTTAAAAGCACTTTTTAAATTTATTCAATTCCACAAATATTTTTATTAAGCACCCACTATTAAACATGTTTCTAGATACTTGGGATTTGTCTGTGAACAAAAAAAAGACCCAGAGCTCTGCCCTTGCAGAGCCTACATTCTCGTGAGTCGAGCCAACCAGTAAACATGCTGACTAAATGTGAAGTGCCTTGGATGGGGACCAGTGCTGTGGAAAACCACAGAGGAAGTTAAGAGGGATTGGGAATGGTGAGGACGAGGGACCAAAATTTAAGTAAGGTTCAGAGTAGGCTTCACTGAGAAGATGACAGTTTAGCAAAGACCTGAAGCAGACGAGTGAGTGAGAAGGGGCTGTCCGGGCTGAATGTTCAAGATAGTGCAGACCGTGTCTGAACTCTGATTCTAGGCTCTGTACGTCAGCCTTTCCCTAAAATGAGTGCCTATTGCATATTAGCTAAAAATACGAGGGATAATTTTATTTCCGAGTGTATATAATTATCTTAACAGATGACTGCTGATAACTGCCACCAAAAGGCAGTTGTTTAAATTATTTTTAAAAATTAAGTTATTTTAAAAAGCATAGAACAGGGAAAGACTTGTTTGGGGAGGATTTTCTTAAAGAAATAAACTCCTACCTCACAACCTGCTTTATCTGATAAACATCCCAATTGTGAACGTCCGCTAGCATTCTGTTATGCAGTGATTTTCTCTTTCTTTCTTTTTTTTATCCTTTGTTGCCAGTTAAATCGAAGTGACAGTGACAGCTCAACCCTGGCTAAAAAATCACTGTTTGTGAGAAACTCCACTGAACGGCGCAGTTTGAGGGTCAAAAGGGTACGTATTTTCTCCGCAACAGTCCGTTATCCTCAACCCACCAGTCCAGAGTCCTGATTGCGAAGCATAAATACCAGAACTGTTGAGCGCCATCGCTCCATGCTGTTGGGCTACTGAATGAAGCCGCTGTGATCACAGAGGAGGTTAGAGGGGTCCCCCTTGGCAGTGAGGGGGGGTGGATACCAGGTGGTGTTGGTAGGTGGTGTGAAGTGACACGGGGCGGGGGTGGGGCGGGCAGGAAAACACATTACGTCAGTTCCGGGGAGGGAGAGAGGATTTGAGAGCATTCGGTCATCACTGGTTTGGATACTGAGCTAATTTACACAAGAAGTTCAGTTTGTGGAATCAATGAAGCAGGGCCTTGCTGAGTGGGTCACACACATTCCTACTGATGGCTGCTGTGTTTCCACAGCATGTCTGGCTCTTGAGCAATTGTGGGAAAAGTGTAACACCCAGTACCTTTGCTGAGGGCATGTGTTCTGACAAAGGAGCAACACAGTATTAGTAACTTCCTTTTAAACAGATATTTTTAGAAGGTTAAGATTAACGTGGATGGAAAAGCTCAAGTCAAGGGTTGCTGGGGACCGGTGATCTGGATGACCTTTAAAGAATAAATCTGAAGGAATACTTAAATAAATTAAAAGGCTGGACAATTCGAGTAGTTCAGAAATTCCTGTTTACTTACCAACAGCTGAAATACTAATGGGAACTTATTTCTTCGCTAATAATTTGTTTAGTAATAATTTACTAAGCTGTTTATTTCAGCTTAAAGTGCATTGTTTCGTAAGTGCGGAGCCCTGTGTGTGCGAAGCTGTGCAGGTGATGAGGCTCTGCTTGCAGCCGTTTCCGGTCTAGAGGCAGGGCTCAGAGGAGCACATGGGAAAATTAAAATGTGGTGTGTAAAGGAAGAGGATGAGCTGGTGGGGAGAATCGAAAAGGCCTCGGGGGAAGGTCTGTGGCCTGGACACCTGGATAAAATTTCAGAAGAAAATGGTAGCTTTGTGGGAAGTCGGGGAGGGATAGCAGATGGTGTTGGTAAGTGGCATGAAATGACACATGGGGTCAGGAAGACACATTCAAGGGACAAGGAGTGATCAAGCTCAGCAGAGCTTAGGCAATGTGGGTGAAGATTGGGAATGAACACTGAAAAGGTAAATTAGTCTCATTATCTTTACTAGTGAGTCTCTGGTTTAATGCTCCTGTGTGCAAAGTACTAGATGTATGACTGTGCAATGTTTGGGGTCCCCTGGTTTATTGCCCTCGTTACTTGAATGTAATAAGCATATTTCTTTTTCTAAAGATAAATATGCTAGCATTTATTTGGCATCAACATTTTCAGGAAATTTTGAGTTGTGGATCTCTCAGATTATCCAACTTTACCCTTTTAAAAACACCTAAATTTTCATTATGAATGAAAATTCTTCTCAACTCCTTTATATGTCCCCTGCATTGTTAAATAGTACATACTTCCAGAGGTTGGTAGCCCTCTTCAGAGGAATTTTAAATAGAAGTGTTTATGAATTGAGTGGAGCTGAGTAACAGTCAGGTTACTGATAAACTCAGTTACTAGAACTACTTGAACCAGACAAAGGTTAATCCTGAAACCTTGTATAGGAGATGATTGTTAAATGGTTTTTAAACTATTTTAGATATGATTTGATAGAAGTGAATGGGGAATGGTATTCTGATTTAGGAGTTACAGCATGACAGAGGTTGTAGAGGTGTAAGAGAACTGAAGCATCAGTAAAAGGCTTTTCTGACTGGAAAAGCAAAGTGTCAGGCTCAGGAGGCATGAGGGTAGTACTGGAGCCTCCTCATGTTGGCTCACAAGAGCTGATGGCACAACATCTATTCCCAATTTAGTGATGTCACATTGACAGCTTGAAAACAGTTGGGGCAGGAATATTTACACCAAAGGAGTTAGCCAACCCTACAGATCAGTGAGCCATTGTTAATCATTCACCAGCAGGCCACTGTACATTGGAGTTCTTAGAAAGGCTCCATGTACATGACAACTAGGAAGGATTTCTGATTTTGAGAAACAAATAATACAATCAAAGAGAGTATGTATCCAGATGATTCTGCTGTGTAGTAAGTTTGTTAGAACAGAGGTTGAATAAAAGGAACCCAATTCTAAGAATGTTACAGCAGTGTGTGTTGGACAGGCAGAAGAGGACTAGGAGGAGACACTGAAAGCCATTCAGACTTGGGCTAAGGCTCTGAAATAAGAAGAGGAGCAGACAGCCCTCTTTTTTATCTGACGTGAGCACCACCATTGTTCCAGATCTTTAGGCCGGAATACTTCTCGAGTTTTTTCTTCCCTCTTGTATCAAAATAGTGCCATATTTTTATTAGTAATTTTTATTTTCCATCCCCACTGCCAACAGTGGGCAAGAAATGCCCTCATATTCCCCTCTGTTTATGTGATCTTACCCAACCTCATTTGAATTCCTCACCTCAAGCGAGTCTAACCCAACCCTGAATGATCTCTTCCTTCCCTGACTTCCTGTGGCACAGAAGTCACTACTTTGGGTTTACTGTTGCTTATTGTCTCCTATCATTCTCTTGAAGTCCTCAAGGTCAGAAATTATGTCTTTTCTTTATAGTGTTTTTCCTACAAATCCCCAGCAGTCATTTATTCATACATATTCAATAATTATTTCTTAATAAATGGATAAGATTGGCCAGAGAAAGAACACCAATGATCTGGGGGTAAAAGTAGGGACAGTCATCCCTCAGGGTACTTGACTGCTTTGAAATTCGTTGAATTTCATAGTCAATGCAAACATTTTGTCCTGGTCCTCGTCGTCTCTGTGGAGCTCGACACACAAGCGAGAACTTGTCGATGTTGCTTGTCTCGTGACTTGCTACCCTTTCCAACTGAAACAAGGGGTCACGTGATAGTTGCACGACAGCTGTTGCCCTGTGCACGTCCCCTTGTGGCCTTATCTTAGCTTCTGTGGTCATTTTGTGTATTAATATTTTTGTTTGGGAACACATTACATTTATTGACATTATTGACAAAAATCTGTTTGGTGCACGGTCTGGGTTCTCATCATGCCTCCTGGAACCAATTAATGATAAGTACAAAGGTACCACTGTATTAGACAATGGGAAGTCAAGGAAGGAGCTGGAATTTAATTGATTAGAGGAGAAAGTCCAAATCTTAATTCTGCTGACCATCTACATGCTGGCTGGCACTGCTAGAGATAATAGGAAAAGGTGTAAGTTGTAAGGATACAGTTATGTGTCCTGAAATGGAGGAAATGGAAGTTTGTTAGAATGTGTTTTGTTTTTTTTTCACAGAGCATAGCCTTTGTGTAGTAAATCGGTCAGGCCAAGCAAGGCCATTTTTAAGAACTATGGTAACAACTTTAAAAATCTCTGTAGTTTAAAACAATAAAGGTTTGTTTATTTCTTGCTTAGCTACTTGTTCATTGCAGGTAGTTAGATGGTCCCTTGATGTCCTACTCAGGACATAAGCTAATGGGACCTCCATCTCTGAATCTTTGCTATCCCTCTAGCAGGTGACACAAATGTACAGATCTCACACTGGCCTTGGAAAAGTTTCTGCCTGGAAGTGAAACTCACCTGTCGTTGGTCAAAGCGAGTCACTTGGCTGGTTATGCCTCACACAAGGGAGCCGGGAAGTGCAATCCCACCATGAACCAGGAAAGAAGGAAGGCAGAATAATGAGTGGCAACATAATAAACGTGTTTTGTTGTTTGTTTTCTAATCATCCAGACGGTTTGCCAACCCGTCCTCAGAAGAACAGCACAAGAATGCCCGGTGCGCACATCTCTAGACCTAGAACTGGATCTTCAGGCATCTCTAACGCGGCAGAGTCGCCTCAATGATGAACTGCAGGCCCTGAGGGGCTTGAGGCAAAAGCTGGAGGAACTGAAAGCTCAGGGAGAGACGGACCTTCCACCAGGTGTGCTAGAAGACGAGAGATTCCAGAAGCTCCTGAAAGAAGCTGAGAAGCAGGTACCGATTTCCGTGTCTCTGTTATCTCAGGTTTTTACATGGAGTCACCGCTTTTTAAACCCTGCCATGTAGAAGGTACCCAACTTATGCCTCAGTTTTGTTCAGGTCTTCAAATTGTTTGTAAGAACTTGGAACATGTTTTTTCCCACTGTTAAAGGCCAATTTAAACCCAAGACATTGCTGAGAGTGGTGCTGCCGTGCCGCGAGGTGCAGATAAGTGGCCCTGCCACCACTCCACCCCAGCCCGCAGCTGTAGCTTGGTGGCCACTGGCCTCCTCACAGAAACAGGGCAGCAGAGGGAAGTGACTGTCTGCGTTTCTGCTTAGCATTTTTATTCGTCTCAACATGAGACTTGGCAAATAAATACAGTATAACTTTTAACATAAATGAGTGGATCTGTAAGACTCATGAACCACATCAATTATAAACATACATTGCTAATTTTAATATTCCTAAGTTTTCACATTCTTTTTGGCCTTCAAGGAAGGTCACACTTCACATATTGACATTCCCTCTTGCCTTTCACTGTACAAACAACTATACACAATAGGATAAAATCATTGATTAAAAAATGAGGTATTTTTAAGGGACAATTTCTATCATTCTACCGCCTAACTCTGACCCAAAATTTCAAGAGCCTGCATATTTATGAAATTGATTTATTCTCTCAAGATTACAATTCATATTTTGGTATAGGACTGCATGTTCCCATCCACATGTAATATCCAAATAGAATTTTTCACATAGCTGAGATATTACAAATGACAAAATAATACTTTCTCTCAGCCCTTCTGGATGGAAATCTAAACTAGAGTAGACACTTCCTTAAACACACGGAAACTCTCGTCTCTAATATTAACTTGTCTTTTTGGCCCAAAGTTATTTTTTGATCGTGAAGTGTATGGTACTGTAGGGGAATTTTGAGTCAATTAGCTGGCCAGCACTACTAATCCCAGATGGAACTTAACAGATGACTTTCAGGGACCAAACTGATACCAGCAATCTTTTAAGGAAGTTTAAGCAACAAAATGTATTACATACCTGTAGTATATCCGACCTGGTAGAAAGAAACCTATCTATCACCCAGTCGGACCTCAGTAAATGTCTGCTCAGTAGGGAATTGAGTTGTAGGCTTTACGTTTGACACTACAGCGAATACCAGGATAATCAGACACTGTCGTACCCTTAAAGAGCTTATGGTTTGGTAAAAGAGATAAGCCAGAGACACCAGATCCTCAAGAGAAATCACTTCCTGCTGAGATCAGGTTTCGTGGAGAAAGTGGCACTAAAACTGGTCTAGAAGTGGGTAGTAGAACTTCATTCCGGGGCGTGGTGGGGGCGGGTGAAGAGGCACGGCACATCCGGGGTCCTGCAATAGTCAAGGCCCAGGAGAGCTCCAGGCAGGTCGAGGTCCGTGGGCGAGAGCCTGCAAGAAAGCAGCGCCACGCCATGGCTGTCTTTTTGCAGAACAGGAGATGGAGCTGTAAGCTGAAATGACGTACTCTGTGTCTGTGTCTGTAACCTCATCATCATTATCACTCCCTTGAATCTTCCGATTCAATGTTAGCAATAATTTCAAACTCTTGGTTGACATTGACCAACTTTAATAGCATGGAAAAACATCACAGTCTTTCAAAAGCTGGATTTGGAGTTTTACAACTATAGACATAAGCAGAACTTTGCATCTCTAGGTTTACTGTTATTTCTTTTTTTCTAGTTGTCACGACATGAAATTCTGGTATAATTGTAAAAACTTTAGAACTTTTTTCCATTTAACATCACACATTGATAAGATTTATTCATAATTGCTTGTTAAATGGTTCACTCTGACTGTTATCTAACCTCCATTTTGTAGAGAGAAACTCAATAAAGCAAAAATCAGTTCTTTAAAGAAAACTAAAATCCACAAAGCTCTGACAAGACTGATGAAGAAAAGATACAAATAAAGAAAACTGTAAAAGTAAAGAGGGATAGAACTGCAGATCAATTTGAAATTTAAAAAATATTTTGAATACTATCAAAAATATATGCCCACAATTTGGACAAATATCTAGGAAAATATCACATATTAGAACTAATCAAAGATGGATGAAAAACATGAAAAATTCTGTACCTCTTAAAGAAATGAAAACAGTGATTAAAAATCTATCCACAGAGAACACTAAGATCTAGATGTTTTATTCATAAGTTCCACCAAATTTTCAAAGAACAGATTCTCTTCATTTTATACAAACTCTCCCAGACACTATAGAAGACAGAACACTCCACAATTCATTCTATGTGACCATTATCCCTAATACCAAAAACTAGACAACATTATTATCAAAAAGGAAAAATTACAGGCCACTTTTATTTATGAATATAGATGCAAAAATCCTAATCAAAATACTAATAAGGAGATTCTAATAATGTACTGAAAAGATATTACATTATTTTAGTTAGAAAAATCTATTAGTGTAATTAATTCTTTAGCAGATTCACTTTAATGGAGAAAAACCATTCGATCAACTCAATAGATGCAGGAAAATACTGATAGAAGTCAGTAGTCATTCATGTTAAAAATCTTCGTAAATTAAGAAGATGAGAATTTCCTGAACTTGATGAAGAGTAACTGGAAGCAGATGTGGTCCTCATAGACAAACATTGGCATCATCTTTTTTGAAACATTCCTTTTAAAATCAGAAGCAAGACATTCGAGACCCTTTTGTTCAACATTAGGAATTCTAACCAATGTAAAACAAGCAAAAAATAGAAATAGGAAGGTTGGAAAGTAGAAACATAAAGCTATAATAATTTGCAGGTAACACAATTATGTACATTAAAAATCATGCTATTACAAATAATAAGAGTTTATAAACACGGATAAATAGAAGAATAATATATAAAACTCTGTTGCACCAACCAGAAACAACTAGTAAATTTAATTAAGATGTTGTTTGCAACAGTATCAACCATTATCAAGGAATCAATTTAACAAAATATGCAGTACAATATAAGGCAAATTATAAAACCTTTTGAGGAGAAATGGAGAAACCCCTAAACTCCTGGAGTAATACCACATTCATGGAGAGTGAGAGTCAGCAACTTTTTTTGGTACAGGGCCACTTATGAAATATTTTAGGCCTTGTGAGCCACAGGTTCTCATCACTACCATTCTGCCATGTAGCACAACTGCAGGCACAGGCAAGATGTAAAGAAATGGCTCTGGCTGTGCTCTAATAAAACTTTATTGACAAAAAACAGATGGACAACCCCTGATGTACAGGAAGAATTAATATTGTAGAGATGCTCAATTCTCCCTGAAATGTACCATAGAGTTAGTATAATTCCAAGCAGAATGCCTATGTGAGTCTTCTTGGAAATTGATACAATTAATGAACAACAAAGGGCAAAGAATAGCCAAGGTACTTCAGAGAAGGGATTAAGAAGTGGAAATAAGCAGTTACGAAATAGTCATGGGGATGTACAGTGATAAGGAATATAGTCAATAACATGGCAATAACCATGTATGGTGCCAAGTGGGTACTAGACTAGTCGGGGGGGGGGGGTGACTTCATAAGTTATAAAAACGTCTAACCACTATACTGTACACATGAAACTAATATGATATTGAATGTCAACTGTAATTGAAAACATTAAAATTAAAAATAGGTTTAAATCACTTTATTATGCTAAAAGAAATGATACTTCTGGAGAAGAAAAACAAGGACTTACCCTATCATAAATTGGGATTTGATAAGTTGCTAAAAAGTATAATAGATAATCAGTAAGGAATTGGCAGAAGAATCAAAAGACTGATCACCGGCATGAAACAGGGAGCCCAGAAGCAGACTCGTGTATGTGCAGAGTTGCTCTGTGATGGAGGTAACATGACAGCCAGTGGCTAAAGGAGGAGGGACTGTTGAATCAGTGATGCTGAAAAAAGATTATCCACATGGAAAAAGGTGATGCTGGGCCCATCCTCATGCACGAAAATCAGCTCCAAGTAGACCAAAGACTTAAATGTCAAAAATACAAGTTGGAAGCCTATAGTAGCAAATACAGGATGTATCCTTTTCGGTTTTGATTTTCATTATCTTCAGCACCTATTCCGTTTCCTGTGTAGTTCAGATAAGGTAGATTGGGGCAAAATTGTTAAGAGCATTGAATGTCTCAGTAATGGGGAGACACTAGAGTTCCTAAAGACGAACTCTCTGGGAACCCGGTGTGGTGGTGGTGTGTGTGTGACATCAGCTAGACGGGGAGGCTCCTTCCAAGTCCCCAGGGTTAGACAATTTCCACAAAACGCAGTGAGGACCTTGGGCAGGATCTAAGCAGGATGGCTCATACTGATTGAAAGAGAAACAAGAGTAAGACATCTTTTCAAAGGTAAAACTGTCATAAATATACTGTTGTCCTAAGTGATTTTTTTCAATCTTTCATTATAGAATTCTGCTAAGATTTTTGCTGGTATTGATGGATAATTGGAGGTTTGCAGGTTCGTAGGGTAATGCTTGTTTTCCTTCTGCATAGAAGAAATCCTTAGTTCAGGTAGATGGAAACAAGAGGGAATGTAGAACCCACCAGCCCAGGAGGTAGAGCTTCAGAGCCAATGTAGATGCACTGCTCAGGGCCTCTGAAGCCTGCACTGGAGTAAGAGTTGCGGTTTGATGCACACCTGGTCCTTTATTGAGCCAGTCAAGGATATGTGTTTGTTTTCCGTTGCAGATAATTCTGGGAGGGGTTTCTTGGGGGAACTTGAGCAGAAGTGGTCCCTTGTAAAGAAGAAAAATCTCTTAATGCAAATCTTCCCTCTTCTAGGGTGCCTTCAGCCCGCCTGGTGTGTAAGTGCCCCAGGGAGTGGCGAAGCCATCCCTTTGCTGCTTCTCTGTTACAGTGCCTTGTAATAGATGTCCCATTCAGCCTTGGTGAGGTCCCTCTGCCTCATCGAAGCCTGCTGACCTTGCTTACCAGGCAAGGTGTTCTCTTTTAGTTCTGTCTGCCCACTACCTGCCCCTAGAATAAAGGATTTCCCCTGGACTTGCTAGTGAAGGGATAAATACAGCCTACAAAGAGTGATGGAAAACTGACTGGTGGGCACTTCGGTGCCCCCAGGAGAGCCTGGGCACCCGAGGGCCGCGATGTGGACACCCTTCGTCCAGGCTATACCTCGGTATCTCTGGGACCAAGTTCCCGAGTACCGTGGTCTAGGGATATATCAGACCCAATCAGTCAGGCTTCATAGGGATTCGTAGGACAGCTTTGTGCGCGAGCCTCAACTCTCTGACCGGCTGTTCTGAAACAGCAGTTTTATGCTGTTTTGTGCCCAGTTTCCCACATGATGTTGACAGTCATGATCGAGGAAAAAATGGCCTATTCACACCTCCCATGCTACCAAGGTCCCCGACTGCCCCTTGTCCGTTTTCATCCCTGTCACACCAACCTATCATACCCTTCTTAGCGACAGAAAGAACCGTAGGAATGCCAGACGGTTTTCCGGACGTAATGGGAAGTTGAACTAAATTCCCCTGGGAGTGACCTCTTTGAAAACTGTCATCTCTGTCATTCAAGCAACCATTTATGTGACATGAGTGGTATTTTCCCCTTTCATCTTCTAATTACTACCATTTTTATTACCCCTACTGCAAGTTACCATCTAAAAAGTGGGTGCTGGCTAAAATGCCTGCCTGCTGCTGCCATTTCCCAAGCTGACCCCAGGAAGTGCTGCTGTAGGTATGTGAGGTTTTGCTCTTTAAAGACACAACACACCCCAGCACTTCTGCACAAAGCCAAGTGTCATTGGCCAACCTGAAAGCCGCATGGCGTGCATTGTACTCACAGAGCAGCCCTCCTGTCACCAACATAGCAGTGCCCATTCATACAAGGAAACAGCTGCCCACTCAGACTTGCCCAGGAGTACTTCACGGGCTTTTCCAGTTTGCAACAACAATGCAGAGGTTCAAGGGCCTCGGTCTCCTGAGTCTTGCCCAATGCAAGATGTAAACAAATCTTGTTCCAGCTTTGGAAATGTCTTTAGAATTGTTTTCTGAAAAATAGTGCTTTATTTTTATATTAACTTGTACTTGTTCAGTCACTAAATGATACCTATTTATACATGATTTAGCCTCAAAAGTTTCTGCTGATAATTTTTGCAAACTCCCTTCTGTAAGTTGCATTGCTGATTTTGTTTAGAAATTTAATTGTCTTAATAGAGGATTTCTGATCTGTGTTATCTGATGAAGCAGCACTGATGTGGTTTTATAATCAGTTTGCACACCAAGATTCTGAGGGAGGAAGAGCTCAAGGAGGTTTCTGTTGTGATTGTGCAGAGCCTAGATAAACCTTCGTGCTCTACAGTTCAGGAGGCGGGTGTAGCCCTGCGGAGCATAGGGGAGGCTTGGCCGGAGGTGGCCGTTGTGTTGCTGTTTGCTGGTTTCCATAGGACCGGCCCCTAGAAGCCATGCAGAGTGCATCTCATTTGTCCCCCAGAGGCAGGAGAGATGAATTGTTCTACCAGTCCGTGTGCGTATGTGGGCGCCAAGCAATCTCATGGTGTACTTAGAAAAACCTAGGGTGGGGGCCAGAGGCTCAGGGAAGACATGAAGGGAGACACTAGTTGTAGCTTCATGAAGTCCACCGGACCCCCCAGAGAGCTGTGACCACATGGATGCAGGAAAGGTCACGAGGATCTGAGCTGGCCCATTAGAGGTGTCTGATTCAGACTGAGAGTATACATGTCCCAACTACTAAGAAAATTCCAGCCTAACCAAACATGAATATAGATATGCTCTAAATAACTAAGGGCCATTAAGAACTGAGATAGTTGTCTTCATAATTTGTATTCAGCTTTCTCCAAACCATTGCTATAATTTTCCTAGATCATTACTGTAAGCCTCATATAGGGATCTTATTAATATTAATAGTTCAGTATAAAACTCCTTTGTTAGAGGAGTTGTAACTCATATGCACAAAATGCTGTATTTTCTTTCATTCCCCACAATACAGGGCCACAACTCTCTACCTAGCCTATGACACCCAGAAAGTCACTATTACACTGGGACTGGAGGTCCTTGTTCGGGGTGACCCATGGGCGCTTCTGAGGTGAGAGCTGGAGCCTCTGGCATTTCCCCCAGGTTTGCTGTCTCGTTGCCCTCCCCCCATATGTTTCCTTCACAGCTCCTCCCTCTTCCTCACCAAACAAACACACAAAAACAATCAAATAAAAGCAAATCAGCCTTATAAAATGCCAGAAAAAGTGTGCCTTTCTTTATACCGTTTTAAAAGCAATCTCATTCCCCTGAGTACAGATGTTTCCTATCTTTATTTTTACCAACTCAATATATAGACTTTTTGAGTGATGTACTTTCCTTTGTCACCACGGAAGTTTGTAATAGCCAGCTCTGTGAACATACAGACTATTTCAACCGTGTGCCTTTCATGATGGCCACAGAAGTTGCTAATAACCACTGACTTCTGTGTGCCGCTTGCTCTTCCCGTGCACGCTGTTTATGTGCACGCGGGCACACCAACACACGCACACACTGCCCTTTCGTGTCCTTGTCGTGTTGGAGAGTTGTGAGATTTTCAGCAGGGCGCTCATAAAATGCCTCACGATGAGCCGAGAGCCTGCCAACTGCCATTAGTAGAGAGAGAGAGAGAGAGAGAGAGAGAGTCCCAGAAAAGCAGTTCATTGAAGCCAGCAGCGGATCCTGAACTGGCCTCCCTTGTCCGGGAAGCTGTCAGGTCTCCAGGTCACACTCCACACCCTTCCCCCTTGGTGGCTGAAACTCCGTTTTGTAGCTCAGAATGAAACCCAGCTCAGAGGTGCGTCCTTGCGCACCGTACCACCGCCCCGAGGAAGCGTTTAGGCTGCCCGTTTAGGCTGCCCGCGCGCCGTGGTGTCTGGCTCCCCCGGGCCGTGAGTAAAATCACTGGGCTTCCTGCGGGCCAGGCTCCCAGCGCCTACCCTGAAGGTTCATCACACTCCCCTGACATAAAAACGCGGCTTCCGGCCCTGTGAACCAGGTGGCTTTCCCTGACTTCTGGGTGGCGTGGGGAGGTGTGCCGGGGCACGTCTGGATTTTTCCCGAGGAGCCTCTTGCTGCTGCTCACGAAGCAGAAATGCCTTTTCCTTCCTTGGGGTGTGTTCCTGTCAAAACGCCAAAGTCCACACAAGCTTCGTTAAGACAGATCTTAACCTTTTAAAGAGTTAGACTCTGCAAAGAAAATGATGTGTCAAAGATATTAATATACCTTATTCGACAAAATAAATCTTTATGATTGCAATGAAGTATTCAGCGCCAAGATTTAACTGCCTGCAAAGTTGGCTACTACTGATTATAACAGCTGACAAAAATGTTATGGTCTATTTTGTCACCTGGATGTTTGGAGAAAGATGTGATAGAGGTACAGATATAAATATATAAACCGAGACAAATGGAGTCTTTAGTAGAGCATGTTCTCATTCAGCAGGAAAAGGATTATCTTTGTGTGTTCCATGGTCACTCTTGTTTTGCACAAAACAAAACCAGGTTTCAAAGTCATTTTATAGTCAACACAGAAATGCTGGTAGTTGAAAATTATCAGCAGCCATTAGGCTACTGAGGGGGACTGTCCTGATAGTGCTCTGTAGGGAGTAAAGTAGGACACTAGGATTCCATTCATAAGTAAAGTGACAAGAGACTGAGCAGGACCCTGGGAGCCTATTGTAGTTCTGATCCAATAATCCACATTTTCTTGGGGAAAGGGGGTCAGGTTTTCATACCTAAAGTATATCTAGCATGTACCTACCTTTTCTAGCTTCCTGAACTGTTTGTTTTTCAAGCCAATAAGCCGACAGCCAGTTTTAAGGTTGGTTTAGTCATGTCACCAAGAATTAGAATCGCAGCAGTACTTCAGTATAATTACTGATTTACTCATTTGATATATCATGTCATGATAGAAGTCATTTCTTTGTGTTTGCGAAGTCAGTAGTTCCTTACCTGGAACCTAAAGAAAAAGCATCCGTTTACTAAAGACAAGGCTTGTGACACAGGAACTGAAGTACCACATTTGTCTGCTTTGAATTTAAATTACATAAATTCAGAAGCTCCAAGTGTCAGGTAATCTATCTCATCAATTACAAAATATTCAAGAGAGAATTGTTACTTAATAAACACAGGCCACTTTCCTAAGGAAAAGTCTTCAAAACAGGGAGAGGAAGGGGAGGCAGTAAAAAATATCTAGAAAAGAGATCCTTTGTGGTGAAAAAACTCAGAGGTCACTGCACTGGATGATCATTAGCAAAGGACGAGGGGTATTCTATTGCAGGGACTGAGCTTCCCGAGAAGTGGAGAAGTGGTGCCCTCTAAGAAGAGTCTTGTCAGTACGTACGTAATTATCCGATCTGACAGAAATAAAAGTCTAATTTACTTTACTTTGTATTTGGGGGGCCTGCGAGACTTTATAAATACCTGAGTTGGCTTTGACATTTGTTTGGAAAGCTACGTTAAGAAAGGAATTCTAACCAAAATGTTTGGTGCTGATAGAGGGTAACTTTCCTCTTCACTTTGCCTCCTAACTCTCACCGGGGAAGTTGGGGAAACTGAGCTGCCCAAGCAGTGCCCTGGGAAGCTGCCCTGTGCTCTTAACTGACATCCTGCCGCTCCTCCTCCTAAGTAACAGAAGCCATGGCCCATCCCTGCTGGGTGGTCTGTGACTTGGTTTATTAAAATCTGTGTCTCAGCGTCGTTTGGTGCATTTACTGTCTTGTTCATAGCTGTATCCCTAGCTCCTAGTACAGTGCCTGGCATACAGTTTAAAAATAACAACAACAGTAATAGCTAACCAGTGAAATAGTGGATGTGTTGAGTACTGCTCTAGGTTCTTTACACATATTAACTCATTTAAACTTTACAACAGCCCTTTGAAGTAAGCACTTATTCCTGGTTTCCACATGAGGAAACTATGGCACAGGGAGGGCAAGCAGTTTGCCCAAACTCACATCACTAGTGACTGTCAGAGATGGAATTGGAACCCAGGAAATAAGGCTCCAGAGTTTGTGCTTTTCACTAACTTACCCCTCCTTTTCTTACTGGATAACCAGTAAATGTTTGTGGACTGGATGAATGAATGAGTGAATAAGTGAAAAGGGAACTTTTAATGTAGTATTTATTATTCCATTTTTATTCTTTAAATGTGTTCATACAAAATACCCATCAACACTAGCTGGGATAAGAAATTGCAGTTAAGTCACAGCGTGGGATATTATGCAGCAGTGAGTAAAACAGGCCGCACCTACCTGCAGTAGGTAGGTGTGCGCGCACGTGTGTGTGTGAGTGTGTGTGTGCGTGTGTGTGTGAGTGTGTGTGTGCGCGCGCACGCGCGCATGTGTGTGTGAGTGTGCGTGTGTGTGTGTGAGTGTGCGTGTGTGTGTGTGTGTGCGTGTGTGTGCGCATGCGTGTGTGTGTGAGTGTGTGTGTGTGTGAGTGTGAGTGTGAGATTCTCACAAGCATAACACTGAGCAGAAGAAGGCCCTAACGAGTACCTGCTGTACTATTGCATCTACAGAAACCAAATAGGCCAAGGGGGCCAATGCTGTTAGACGTCAGATGCTGGCAACCCTGGGGGCTTGTTACCGGAAGGGAACGGGCGGGGGTGGGGCGCCTCTTAGACCTGGGAATGTCTGTTCCTCCGTCTGCTGCCGGGTACGGGTGTGTTCAATTTGTAAAAGTTCTTTGAGCTATACATTCATGGGCACTTCTCTGGTATGTAAATTCTACTTCAACCGAGGGCTTTTAAATGGCTAATCTAGATAGAACAAAAAAAGAGGTGAAAATATGAATAAGAGGTGGAAAGAATATTTGCCAAAATGTTAACAGTAGATATTTTGGGGGCACAGCGCTGTAAGTAGTTTTAATTTCCTTTTTGAGGGTTCTTAGGTTTTCCAGATGTAATAAACTGACCTATGTAATAAGATTTTTTTAATGCAGGAAATGAACTCTCCCCATTCCATGGTCACCTAAGTGTGATTTTGACATTTGTGTGCTGTCCCCGGTCGTGAGAAGACCCCCGCCAGGCCAGCTGCCTGGGCGTCCCTGGTTCTCAGTCTTTCAAGCCTTTGCTTGCAGCGTGCCTTGGAGAATTTGTAATTAGCATTTTATGGGGTTTTTTGTGTTTTTATCTCCTCTGCCAGGCCGAACAGTCGAAGGAGGAGCAGACCCAAGGTTTGAATGCGGAGAAACTGATGAGGCAGGTCTCCAAGGACGTGTGCCGGCTCCGGGAGCAAAGCCGAAAGGTGCCTCGGCAAGTGCAGTCCTTCAGGTACGTGGCCCTACCTGGGCCCCTGTCCCGTTGTCCCCTGGGTCGGAATTAGGCAGGCGTTCACCTCAGAGTACGCTGGACGTCAGTCCCAGGGTGTGAGCCCCCAAACCCTGCCCTCCCGGATGGGCGTGTAAGGGTCCTGCGGGTGCAGACTCCACGGCTGCAGTCCTGCCCTGGTTACAGCCGGCTCCTGAGGAACCCCGGCTGGCCCCAGCCCTTACAAGCATTTAGCTTTCCTCACGACACATCCCGATGCAGAATGCAGAAGGATCCGGAAGAGACGCATATCTCGGGGATTCGTTTACTCATTCCAGAGCACCCCCTGACCCTGAGCACGCCATACGCCGCGCGGGGCCCTGGGGACCCCGTGCTCCTGCTCAGGGAGGGCTCGGACTGCGGGGAGGGTGGTGGGGAAGCGGCCCAGCGCAGCGCAGCACGGGGAGGGCTGGCTGAGGGCCTGGGCTGGGCCTGTGAGCGCGCACAGCAGGGATGGAGGTCTGCGGGCCACACGGGCCAGCGGGTGGGTGGGAGACGTGTTTGAACCATGCTGAAGGAGTGGGTAGGCGATTTTCGGGGGCTCTGGGTGGTCGGCTTGAGAAGGGCCTGCAGGCAGGAGGCACCCGTGTGGATGGAGGCGCGGAGCCTTGGCGGCCAGGCCGAGCTCCGCGCCCTGAGCCTGGGGGCGGTGGGACCACCCGGGCAGGCTTGCAGGTGGAAGGTGTTCGCCAAGGGCTCTGGGCGGCGGGAGAACCAGCTGGGGCCTGAGGCACAGACGCCACTGAAGCGGATAGGTTTTATGTGGGCCCGACCTTGGAGGCATCGCAGAGAGTGGGCCGAGGAAGGAACCGGAAAGGGGAAGGTCGGTCAGGGCATGGGGGTGCCGTGGGAGGTGAGGGGGTGGGGGCGGTGGGAGGCTGAGGATGCAGATGGGAGGTGCAGGGCTGGAATGAGGGTGCCCACGCTGCTTTCGGACGTGGGGGACTGACAGTGCCCCTGGACAGCCCAAGTAACTGTCGCCAGTAGACAAGTAGCAACAAAAATCCAAAGCCAGGAGGATTAAGATAGAAATGGGTCTTTATCCTACATGGCAGCGGTTCCAGCGACGGAAAGGGGCCAGACGACCCAGAAAATGTGAGAAGGCAGCCAGGACAGCGGGCTGGTGGGTGTCAGCCATGGAGGGGCCCCCTCACCCCCAGCGCGGTGTGAGAAGGAAGGTGGGAGAGGCCACAGGAGAGGGGGCCCGGGCTGCAGGGAGGGGGGTTGCTGATGCTATCAGATGCAACAGGAGTGAATTGAAAACTACACACATGCACACCCCAGCGAGGTGACCAGGAGGCCACTGGTGACCATGCAGGGACAGGTCCGTCAGGCAAGAGTAGGGCCACGGGAAAGGTTTCCGTTTTACTGGTTTGAGCGTGTGTGTGTCGCGTAGGTGACCCTGTAGAAAGCTGTTAGCCGAAGGAGAAAACACGGTGGGGACAGACCTTGAGAGTCAGGGTGGGGCAGGCACAGTGCGGAGGGGACAGGACTGGGTGCCAGGGACAGTAATGGAGCCCCGGGAGAGCAGGAGGTCAGAGGGAAAGGCGCCTGAGGCGTGGTGGGCCTCACACTCGCTTTAACATGACTGTAGGGGGTCGCGGTTCTCCTGCGGCTGTGCACTCGTGACTTCTGGAGAATGCTGCTCCTTGGGGTTTTAAAACTCAGGGGTGGTGAGGGGGGTCATTTCATGGTCACTTGGAGGTAAGCAGTGTCATCCAGCATGGAAGTCACACAACCACCAGCTGCTGCTGAATCCCAAAATAAAGATTTGTAAATACTCCTGTGTCCCTTAACATACAAAGTCCTTTATGTCACCGGGCAGGTGATGCAAGTGAGATGGACTGGGTAAGACAGACTGTACTGGAGGCCTGGGGACACCTGCCACTGTCGCCCGCCTGGGGCAGTGAGCGGGGAGGGGGCGCTCCGCCCGATGCACGGGCCCTCTGCCCCAGCGGCTTGTTTACGCGGGCTCCCTGCTCCGTGGAAGTTAGGAATCAGGAATTTCATGGGAAATATCTCAAGTGTGGCCAGCGGCAACTAATTCGGGCAGTTACCAAGCACCGCGGGAGCCGGAGAAACCCGTTGGCAGGGAGTTCTCGCGAGGTCCCGTCTGCAGCTCGGCCAGATAGCCTCCGGCGACCTCGCGCTTACTCACTTGCTATTTAATCCCTGTCGTTCTGTGTCTGGGCGCTGAATAAATCAAAAGGACACTGTACCGCCAAACCAACTCGGATTTCCGTTTCCGTGACTTTTCCACGCTTCCTTTTCCTGAGCCTCTTGCACTTCAGCTCTTGCTTCTGACCCCACCCTCCCTCCACCGCCTGGACTGTGCGTGTCTCAGAAGCGGGCTGCTGCCTTAGCCTTCACGGCTACCCGCGCGCCCAATTGCAAAGGGCTCTGCGGTATCGTGTGATTTCCTGTGACCCCTGGGGAACCTCCTGGGATTTCGGCCCTCTGGAACCCGCTACCGCCTGGCTGAGAAGCGCTCACCCCTGGGCTGACCTTGCAGTGCTTTGACAACTGTCTTGGCGCTGGCAATCCCGGGAGGGGGCGACTGTCGTGATGGGTAGATGATAGAACCCCTCCTCCTTCCGATCTGACGGGGAGGGTGGAGACCGCCTGGACTTTAGGTTGCTCCCTCAGGCAGAGAGCTCCCGCCCAGGCTCGGGGAGACTCTGCTGGAGGTTTGGGACTACTTGTACTGGTCACAGTGTTTTCAACATTGTAGCAGTTCCCTGGTGGTGCAGTGGCTCAGGGCTTCGGCGCTGGCGCTGTCAGCGCTGCGGCCTGGGTTCGATTCCCAGCCAGGGAGCTACCCACACCCAGCCAGGGAGCTACCCACATACCAAAAACACAACATTGTATTTAAATGGGCTTATTCCTCACCCCGACTGTAGGGAGAAGATCGCCTACTTCACCAGAGCGAAGATCAGCATCCCGTCCCTGCCGGCCGACGACGTGTGACGCGTCACTGAGGAAGTTGTTTTTCCACGAGCTCATTTCTTAGATCGGGGGTGGGGGGCAAAGACGGAGCATTGTGGTTGTTAGGTGGGGAGCGAGGTTGTACGATAACCGTCAACTCTTAAAGAGCTTTTTATTTCCCGTCCGATTTGCAACATGTCAGTCTGTAAAGTACCTTGAATATCATTCTTATATGTTTAAAAAAGCAAAAAACAAAACAAAACAAAAAAAACCCAGACCACCAAGATGGGGTGACCTGGTGCACAGACGTCGTACAGTGTGTGTGTTGCCACTGGGCTTTATTTTGTAAAAGGAATCAAGGCAGTCCCCAGGGGAAAGCCTGCTGAGCCGGCTGCTGAGAAGTAAGTCGGTGAGGCAGGAGGTGGGTGGGCTGCTCCCTTGTTGTCTGAGGAGCGGAGTGTGGGGGGCACCCGCGCCCCGTGGCCTTTCCGCACCAGGGAGCGGCCCTTTCCGCTCCCGGCAGACGAGAGCGTGAGCTCCGGCGAGGAGCTCCAAGCCCGCCCGAATCAGGGCCTGTGTGCACTTCGTCACCTCTGTGGGGGCCCTGGGTTTCCTTGAAGAAGCTTCCTCTTTGCCCTTTGCTGTTTGTCTAAAGAAAACAAAAACTCAATGCCGAGTTCAAGAACATAAGAGGGCAGGCCTGGCTGCAGGAAAGATCTCGTGATTTACGACCATGGGGCAGGGAGAGGGAAGGGGAAAGCCAGCGGCCCCACAGACGCTGCGGCCTGCTCGGCGGGGAGCCGCTTCGGGCCCTGGCCGGGAGGACGGTGCCCAGCGGAAGGCGGTGGTGGCCCGCGTTCTAGGACGTTCTGAGCATGTGGAGGGGAACACACTGACGTGCATTTCGTGAACCCGAGAACAGAGGAAAAGGTCTCTTGATGGAATCAAGTTGCCAAAAAGTTTTGGGACTCCTTTATTGATCAGATTTCTAACATTTACTAGCAATTCCTTCGCAGCTCTTACGTAGGGGACCCTATCTATAATTTATGGTGGGTGCCTGGGAGATGATTAATTTGAAGGATAGGCTAAGTCATTTGTTTAATAAAAACCATTCTAGGTGAACGAGTTTAGAGAGGTGAACTGACAAACGTTCATCTTCCAGTGTGGAGTGTTCGCTCACCCAACCCAAGCACTTCTCAAAGGAAGCAAATCCCCGGTGTAGCTCGGCCAGCATAAAGGCTTTTAAATAAATGGTTTTATGCAATTTCAATGATACTTATTACTCAATCTGTAATCCTGGCAGAGGCAATTTTTGGTTGGCCATCTTATATAGCAAGCTAAATCAATTGGTTTTTTGAAATGCAAAAATCACCTTAAAGGAATAGGACTCCCTAAAAATACACACACACACACACACACACACACACACACGTACGTTTTATTCCTAAGCTAGAATCCTCATTAGCAAGAATTTTTATTTTCATGAAAGTAATTATGCATATTTTGGAAAGTTCGTTTTATCAAAATCAAATTTTAAATTAAGCAATTCCTGAGCCTAGAACTTTAATTATCTTTTCCTAAGTGTCCCACCACTTATATACAAATGTCTTTGAAGCTATAACTGGACATGACACTACTTTGAACAAAAACCAGCCTCGTGGATTGACTGAGCACAGTCCTTCAGGGCTGTCCAGTTCATTCTATTATATTAGATGACTGATGAAAACTAGAAAAGGAATACCATTCGTCCTTGTCAAGGTCAAATGTGAAAGACAGAAGTTTATTTAATGTAGAGTTAAATGAAGGTCAGCTGTTTTCAGCTTCTTAATTTGACCATGAAAATGTTTATAGAATTATGTGTAGTTGTACTGTACGATGTTATTTTCTTCATTTATTTATTTACGGTCTTATTTATGTTCTGTTTAATATATAGTTCGGTTCTGGCCATTTTAAATGTTGGACACAGAAAAGCCTATATTAGAATATTTACAGCTTTATAAATCATCTGATTAGCTATTTACTTCTTGTAATACAAAATGTTTCAGACAAGTATAAAAGAATCAAATCTGTCTCAGGCTGGTAGTTGACAGTTGTGACCACAATGCTTTCAGTTTTATTTTACAAAATTTGCTCATTTCTAACATGAGAGATAAACTTATTTTAATATAATCTTTTTCCACACTTTAAATATCAGCAATTGTGTTATGTATTTATAGGCAGCTTTTAACAATCTTGTCATATTTGTACTAACCCAAATAATTCACAGTGACAAAACACTTTAATAACTTGATCACAAAATCATGTGGACAATATGAATTTTAATATTATAAATACTATTTTTAAAGGTAGAATTTATTCTGCACAGGGTAAAAAGAATGTAATATTTAGTTCTCAAGTTTGAATTACCAGTATGTTATTACCATTTTGTATATCAGAATCTAAGTGTCACAGGTACAAAAATAATGTTGCTAGCCAGATGAACAAAGTTTAGCTGAATCTCTGTAGCATGCAAATCAAATAAATTTAAAATCTTTTTTTTTTTTGCTATTGCTTTATATTGTATTAAATATCAAAAGCTCAGGACTGAACTAAATATTTAATCAGGTTAAATTCTGAATGTTTCTGTTTTAATGTCTTGTTTGTAAAAGTGTGCAAATACATCACGTAGATTAACTTTGGTTTCTGCACTTTTCATGTATTTGTGGGTGGGAAAAATTCATTGGGTTTTTTTTAAACAAAGATACATATTGCCTAAGACTTTATTTCAGTGTCGTTTATTGTTCAGTTAATTCCCCTGATTGGCTCAAACACAAGAGATTACTTGAACCATGTACTGAGCAAATATAAAACCTTCCATGGAGAATTCCCCAAGCAAGCAGTTTGTTGTGAATACGTCTTGGTTGGATGATACATATTGCTGATTATATCTAGATAGTCAGCAATATGTATCTATATACATATATTACTTATATATATATTATACAAGTAAAATGAAGGACTCCAAAATATGATCTCTGTCATCACACCACCCATACTGGCAGTGTGCTCCCCGACCCCGGGCATTGGGCCAAGGAGGTTCTCTGCCCACACACCCCAGTCCTGACCTGCAGTGCTCCCTGCGGCTGCTCCACAGAGCCAGGGCAGTGGGGTGGGAGGCAGGGGGACATTGGCCCTCTACAGCAGCAGAACACAGGACACAGAAGCAAAGACACATTTGTGTGGTAGATTTTCCATGAATCTTCCACAACGTAACACTGCCCTCCTCTGCTTCCGACATGGTAAAGAAGGCAGGGGCGACTGGCCGACGTGTGGGAAGGGCTCCATAGAAGCACTGAGGTCTCTGATTAATAAGGTGACGTGTCCCACATCTCACTTCTCAAGCTTTCAAAGAGCCAGCAATTTTTTTGGTATAGTCAGATGTCATACATTTAAAATAAATATGCAAGGAGACTGTAGTTTCTGTATAAATAGGTGATCTTAAAACACTTAAAATTAAATGAAGTAACATTTCCAATCCCCAAAATACTCATCTCTATGAATAACACCTTCAAAGATACAGAAGTACTAATAGAATGTTTTATTTACTAGTTCTGTACAATCACTGAATCTGTTTTAAAATTGCGAAAACTCATCAGTAGTGAGTATGATTACTATTAAGTCTTGATTGGTTTTGGTCTCAGAGTAGAAGATGAAAGTAGTTTATTGTTTTACAAAGAAATTACAGTTTAAGAAGCTAATAGCCACAGGGGAATGCATTTTAGAAAGTCAAGCATGACTGGGTGACGATGTAGTAGGAAATCCTACCAAATCCAGAGTCAGGCAAGCATCTCCCGAGGAGTGGACACCGCTGGTCCCGTCTGGCTTAGACGATTGGGTGGCTGCTTTCCATCTCCAGGTGCTGACGGAGACACTGCGCTTCTGCCCCTGCGTGGTGGCCGGACGCTAGGGGAGCTCGGGTGGAGCAGGCCGCGCAGTTTAGCAGACACCCTCCTAGGAGGAGAGAAACCCCAGCAAACCAGCCAATGAACAGGGCTTCCCCAAACTCCCACCTGGGCACAATGTCTGGGATGGTCTCATCCCAGAACTCCTGCACTGTCAGGTGGGC
>PVJL010005088.1:0-115153 GCA_004026885.1 Lyroderma lyra
CTGTGGTACATATACACAATGGAATATTACTCAGCTGTAAGAAAAGATGAAATATTGCCATTTGCAACAAAATGGATGAACCTGGAGATCATCATGCTAAGTGAAATAAGCCAGACAGAAAAAACAAAGAACTGCATGATTTCACTCATATGCGGAATATAAAACTGAAAGCAACAAAGAGGAAAGAAATGAACAAACAAACAAATAACCCATGGACACAATCGATAGTTTAATGTTTATTTGGGGACGAGTGGGTTAGGGAGGGGAGAAAGGGGAGGGGGTGGGAGAGGAGGGGGGGAAGCTAAATATAAGGGGATGGAAAGAGGGGTCACATTAGGTGGTGAACTTACTATGCATCAAGTTGAAAATGCACTGTGGAATTGTATGCCTGAAACCTATGTAATCCTTGCTAACAGATGTCACCCCAATAAGTCTAACAATAAAAATGAATTTAAAAAAAAAAAAAAGGTATCAGAAGAAAACATAAGTGTGTTTGCAGATGCTGGAGGACAAAATATCTGTAAACAACTAAGGAAAATAATGCCAATTTGATTACACAAAAATGTAAATCTTTTATACAACCTTAAAAAAAAACCTAAACATTAAAAAAAATGACAATTTGGCAAAAGGAAATTTTGCTTGCACATGACGAAGAACTAATTTGTTTTTGTTTAAAATACAAATAGCTCTTGGAAGTCAATTAAAAAAGACTAATAGTCCAATAAAAAAATGGATAGGGGCATGAACAGATGGTCATATAAATGGCCAATAAAAGTGTAGAAAGATGCTCAACTTCATTTATAAAGAAATGCAATAAAAATAACAATGAGCTATAATTTTTCACTTATCAAACTGGAAAAGAAAATTCAATCTGAGAAAACTAAGTATTAGAACAGCATCATGGGTCCAATATGCACCATAACACTCTTGGTGAAAACCCAAACTCCTACAATCTCTTGGGAAGTCAATGGGCTAATATATTCATCCCAAAATGAAGATATACAGACACCGAACTCTAGTCAACTATGTCATTTCTAGGAATTAAGTTTATGAAAACAATTTTGTGTGTATGTGTGTGTTTGTGTATGTGCACATGCACACACAAAGATGGCTGTAGATTTGTGAAGAATAAAAAATGAAGAATAATCTACATGCCCAAAAGTAAAGACATGCTAAAAACAAAACAAAGAGCCCACATTAATGGGAGCATGTTAAAGAGGCACAGAAGCTAACTAAAAAGAACTCCCAGTGGCTAAAGATGGAACAATTTGATGAATAAAACAAAATAGCATTAGATTATAACTCAAGATATAAAATAAATATACCTGAGTCCACACTAATACAAATAATTAAAGTAATAAATGAGAGAGAAGAGACAATCTCTCATGCAGAAGAAATCAAAATAATTTTGTAGCCACTCTGCCCTTAAGAAGGAACATAACTCCCTCTTTGTCAGGTGTGAGCTGTGCATAGTGACTTCCTTCCAAAGGATGCAGCAGTCAAGGGGGTGGGGTGGGGTGGGTGGGAGTGGGGGATAACTTTACAATGGCGAAAACTGAAAAATACTAGGTCAGCCAGATGATCAAGATTAATAACAACAGTCACAAATGGTTTTAATAGTATGTACCTTGACATAAAGGGATAAAAATGGCATTCTGTGGTCTTTTTCCAAATAACCTATAGCCCCAATTTAATACAGATAAACATCAGACAAATTCCAATAGTGAAGCATCCTACAAAATATCTACTTAGCACTCCTTAAAAACTGCCAAGTTTACCAAAAACAAAGAAAGTCTGAGAAACTGCTACAGTTAAGATGAGCCTGAGAGATATAATAATGTGCAGCTTAAATGGGATCATGGAAAAGAGACATTAGGTAAAATCTAAGAAAATATGAAGAACTATGGACTTTAGTTAATAATACTGTATAATCACTGGTTCATTAATTGTAATAAGTGTACCATACTTTGTTAACAATAGGGGAAACTGGGCACAGTGTTATACATATAGACATAAGAAACTATATTGTTAATGTTGTTGGCAAAGAGGATGAACATGTTTAAAAATAATATGTTATTATACTAACACATGATACATGGACTCATATATGCATATAGAAAATTTACCTCTATGGAGAAGGATTTGGGGACTTTGGGGGGGGGGGGCGTAAAGAAGATTTCACTATACTCTTTGTCCTGTGTCATTTCAATTTTTTTACCACAGGCAGATAGTAACAGCATTTTAGCTTCACAAAAATGTTAAAATAACATAAAAACAAAGTTGAAAATTGGTATTCAAAAGAAATACCTAGATTTATATTTTCAAGTAGATGATAGTTATCATCTTATTTGCTATAACATTTATAACTTATGAGGAGATATTGAGAATTCATCCACCTCAAGAGTTTTACGTTACATATATATTTATTCCCTAGATCACACTCCACTGAAAATGTCAGCATTTCATCAGTAAAAGTGTCATCCAGATAACAAATACATGACCACTTTAATAGAAATCAACACAAAAATTTAAGGAAGACACAAAATTGGGCTTACTTAGGTTAGGCAACCTTTTTATTACAGTGAATAAAACTTCCTGCTATCAGTGTTTTTCACAGTAAGGAAGGTGAGAGAGAAAAGGAAAAAGAAGAGGGGAAAGAGTTGTATTTTGTAAACCTGACCATATAAGTAGTCTTCTCCTATCTGTGGTTTGGCTTTCTTTAGTTTCAGTTACCAAGGATCAACCGTGGTCCAAAAATATTAAATGAAAAATTCTAAGAAATAAACAATTCATAAGTTTTAAATTGCATGCCATTCTGAGTAATGTGATAAAGTCTCATGCCATCTCACTGTTCCACCCAGGATGTGAATCACCCCTACGTCTAGCGTAACCACACTGTATAGGCTACTGGCTAGTTATTCACTTAGTAGCTGTCTCAGTTATTTGATCAACTGTCATAGTATGGCAGTGTTGAGCTCAAGTAACCCTCAGTTTACTTAATGATGGCCCCAAAGGGCAAGAGTAGTGATGATGGCAATTTTAATATGCCAAAGAAAAGCAGTAAAGTGCTTACTTTAAGTGAAAAGGCATGTACGAGAACATATGTATGTTTGTATAGGGAAAAACAAAGTACAGTATATATAAGGTTTGGTAGTATCTGCAGTTTCAGTTATCAACTGGGGAGTCCTGGAACATATAAACTCAGATAATGGGGGGCTGCTGTATAAACTTAACATAACTTTGTACAGCATTTACACACACACACACACACACACACACACACGTCCATTTCTATAACTTGGGGTTTCATTTAATTAAAAATAACAACATAAAGTCCCTTTAGCATAGAAAGGGTAACCTTAACCGAAACAATCACTTAACTACTTCTACTTCCCTAACCTCACCTCCCATTACTATCCTCACACTTCCATACTTTTATATACCAGATATTTCAAAATACTTCTAACTCCTTTACACAAACTATGCTGTTTCACTCCATCAAGCCTTTCAAACACCCTGTACTTTGAACATGACACACACCTTCTTTGTGCTATTTATCTAAATAGCCCCTATTTAGCCTTCAAAACCCTGGATAAGTCATCACTTTTATGTAATTCCTTTGATGACTCTCTGGGTAATTTATTACTTTCCTCCACACTACAACTGTTCACAGTAAAAATAACTTATTTCATGTATCATTCTGTAGTATATTTATTTCTCTGCTTGTCCTCTCAGACTCATTTAGAAAGCTCTTATACTTTGTCTTTGTATCTAAAACACTATACAGTGCCAGTAAACTGAAATGAAGTGGACTTTAAGAATTAAGAGAGAATAGGTGGTTGGAAGGAAAATAGACTTTACAGTTGAAGAATCCATGTTTGAAAGTGGCTCCCATGGTTACTAATCATGCAAAATCGAGCAAATTCTTTAATCACACTAGGCTTTGATTTTCTCAATTATAAAACATACAAAATAATACTATTATCTATCTTGTAGCACTGGTGATTAAATGAGAAAAAGAATAAAATACACAGAAAAAGCACTTTATAAATCACAAGATTTTAAAAGAAAACCAAGTATCTGTACTCATGATTTAAGACATTATATAATAACTCTAGAATTAATTAAAAGAATATGTAAGAATTTAAATCTGATTAAAATTATACACAGTATAATTATACTTACTTTGTGTTTCAAAATATTTATTTTGGTTTGTTTTAAAATGTACAATGATACATTAAAAATTTATTATGCTTGCTTAAAATTTTTTACTGATAAGGTACATAATCAAAAGACAGAAGACAATCAGCATATGCTCAATCATTACTTTTTAGTCTATCCCAAGCTTGTCCAACCAGCACCCCAGGATGGCTTTGAATGCAGCCCAACCCAAATTGGTAAATTTTCTTAAAACATTATGAAAATTATGCATGGACTTTAAAAAAAAAAATTTTTTTTTTAAGCTCATCAGCTATAATTAGTGTTGGTGTATTTTATGTGTGGCCTAAGATAATTCTTCTTTATCCAATGTGGCCCAGGGAAGCCTAGACACCTCTGGTCCATCACTTCATACTACATTATGCACCCAATCTAGTTGGAAGCCTTTATTTTATTCATGTTTTATACCTAGCACAATTTCAATAAGTAGTCCATGAACAAAATGTAGAAAACAAAAATGGGGGAAAGCAGGACTTCTGGAATGGCAGAGTAAGTTGTAGCTCAGGAGATTTTCTCCGCAGCAATGCAAAAATTTAACTGGTAAATGATTTAACTTATAAAAATCAACTGTAAACTGTTTTAAGGGCATACAGCAAATGAAGAAACAAATCTCAGTAATATGATAGCAACAGTCTGTGGCATTTTAACAAAAACCTGCTCCCTTCTCCTGCCATCCTACTTCAATGTTTGGGAAGCTCCACCTGGCACTCTACTCCAGACAAGTGTGGACAAGAAAAGGGGTAGCTCCCTCTCCCCTCAGTTCCCAGGCTGAGGCTATGGTTTACCCCAAGACACAGAGACTGTGTCCCATGTTGCAAAAGATGTATTCCAGTTGGGCATAGCCAAAGAGGATTGTGGCTTCTTCCCCTCACTCAGTCCCTACTAGCAAGTCAGAAGCTCTACTCCAGGTACAGCAGGCTGGGGGCGCCCTGTGAGCCTCATCTTCAACTTGCTCATTAGGCAGAGCTCCCATGCTGGGAGCGTAAGATGTGAAGACCACGGCTGCCACTGCCCCTCTTCCAGTGCCCACTCATAAAGTGGGGGTGTCACTCTGGGAAAAGTCAATCCTCACTCTCCGGTCTAGTGCAGGGGAACAGGGATACTGTCTAGAGGGAAAGGCAGGTTACATGCTCTGCCAAAATAGATTGATTTTATTTGTAACACAGTAGGGAGAACTCCATGCCTATAGTCTTTGTTTAAAAACAATGAAGATCTTTGTGGAGAGCAATTAAGTCTTCAAGACACAAGCAAAAGGCAGAAGTTTAATACAGAGAACCAAGGAAAGAGCCCAAAAGAGCCTACTTGGCATCACAGTCATCTCTGGAGGTAATAAGGATGTGCATAGGTGCTAGTCTGAGAAGGATGTGGGACAGGCTTGAAGCGTTCCCTAAACTGATACATCAGCATCAACACAAAGCAGAAGCATCCCTGGCACAAAGGACTTACATGCAACCTCTAACCAAACACACACTGAACAAATAAACTATTCTGACTCATGAGCAACTCCCAGGAAGTAAAATCACATTCATCCCTGCAAGTCAGAAAGACTGTGAATGCCCAAAAGCTCAGGAGCAATTGCTCCTCTCAGGAGCAATTGAAGGGGAAATTTGAAGCTACTAGCCCCTGGTTCAATATGTGGCAAATAAATATGAACTCCCTGAAGTATGACAGCAACATCCAAGCCACTCACACACCCAGTGATAAAGGATAAAAATGTAACTGGCTATAGGAACTTTAAGCACAACCTTTGACCAGTAAATGACATTAAAAAGAAGATCGTAAATCAATAACCTTTATAAACTTGGGGGCAAAAGAAACACACAGCAAGCAGCAAGAAGGAAGACTAGAACAGAAATAAATGAATTAAAGAGTAGAAAAGCAATTGGAACCCCCCCACCCAAATTGGTTCATTGAAAAAAAAAATCAACAAAACTGACCAACTTCTAGCTAATAAGAGAAGATTCAAATGATCAAACCAGGAATAAAAGAAGGGGCATCATAACTGATCTTACAAAAATAAAAAGAATTTTAAGGGGAAAAGTATGAATAACTTTATGCTGATAAATAAGATAACTTAGATGAAATTAACAAATTAGCAAGATGGAAAAAAGAAGAAAACATATAAATACACCTATTACAAGTAAAGAAATTGAATTAGTAATTTAAAAACCTCCCACCAAAAGTGCCCAGGTGTAGATGGCTTCACTGGGGAAATCTACCAACTTTCAAAGCATTAATACCAATTCTTCACAAAATCTTCAAAAAACATAGAAGATGAAAACACAATTCAACTAATTCTATGAGGCCAGTATTATTACTCTGATGCCAAAATCTGACAAAGTTATCAGGATGGGGGAGAGGGGGAAAAATAATACTACTAATCAATATCCCTTATGAATACAGAAGGAAAAAAATCTTCCAAAAAAATACAGTCCAACAACATATAAAAATGATTATATACCATGATCAAAAGTTTAATTCCAGAAATGCAAGGTAGGTTTAGCATTCAAAAAATTAATGTAAAACATCTTATTAATAGAATAAAAGACAAAAAAAAAAAACCATGATTATTTCAACAGATGAGAGCAAAAGCATTTGAGAAAAATCCAACAGTCTTTTATGATAAAATGCTCAACAAATGAGAAATATAAGGGAACTTCTCTTCTCCTGATGACATTGATAGATGATATCACAGCTATTATAACATCATACTTAAACATGAAAGATTTAAGTATTTTCCCCCCTAAAATCGGGAACAAGAAATGGATGTCTGCTTTCATCTCTTCATAATATTGTGCTGAAGGTATATGCAGCAGTAAGAAGAAGAAATAAAAGGCATCCAAAACATTGTATTTTGATAAAAAAAAGGTCAATTCATCACGATATGTATGTTATATACATACGAGGTCAGGTAATTAATTTTGTGAACTCATCCTAGAAAAAGTGCTACATACCTATCTCATTGCTAAATATGTATCACTATGGTCACCTCTGAAGTCCTCCCCTTGGGAAGCTATGCACCAATGCCAGCGCCTAATGCACCCCTCAAAGCAATTTTGGAACTCTTTTGCTGGAATGGATATTGTCATCCCCAAAATCTGACAATTAAGTTCACAAACTTGCCACCGTGAGCTTATGTTGGCAGCTCTGTACAACTTGGTAAGGTGTCATAACCTTGGCAAGGTACAACAACAGCTCTTATGACCATTCCAGAAAGAGTTCTCAAATTGCTCTGAAGGATGGACTAGGCGCTGGCATCGGTGTGTAGCTTCCAAAGGGGAGCAAGTCCTTCGGAGGTGACCATAATGATATTCTCAATGAGGTATATCGTACTTTTTCTAGGATGAGTTCATGAAATTAATCATCTGACCTCATGCCTGCACCAAACAACAGAGTCGCAAACACTAACAGAACTGAAGGAAGAAACAGATAAATATACAATAATAGTCAGAGACTCTCAATACACCACTTTCAATAATGGACTAGATAGAAGAGCAATAAAGAGATAGAGGACTTGAACATTATAAACCAGTTAGACCCAACAGGTATATATAGAACAATCTATCCCCAAACAAAAGAATATACATTCTTTTCAAGAACAGAGGGATATTATCCAGGATAAGCCATATTTAGGACACAAAACAAATCTTGATAAATTTTAAAAAGAATGAAATCATATGAAGTATGCTCTCCAACCACAATAAAATTAAACTTGAAATCAGTAACAAAAGGAAAAAAAAAATCACAAATGTGTGGAAATTTAACAACATACTCTGAACAGCCAACAGGTCAAAGAGGAAATTAAACAGACTCTCAAACAAAAAAAGAAAGAAAGGGAGGGAGGGAGGGAGGGAGAGATTACTTAAGAGAGAAATGAAAACAAAAATACAACATAAGGAAACTTATGAAAGATAATGGAGGCAGCACTCAAGAGGGAAAGCTACTACTGGAAAGACTACATTCAGAAAGATCTCAAATCAATAGCCCAACTTTATACTCTAAAGAACTAGAAAAAGAAGAAACTAAATCTAAAACTTAACAAAGGAAGGAAATAATAAAGATTAGACCAGAGATAAAGAAAATAAAGAACAGGAAAAAAATAGATTTAAGAAAATCAAAAGTTGGTTCTTTTAAATATCAACAAAATTGACAAAACTTTTTCTAGTCTGAGAAAGAAAAAAGAAGATATGAATAACTAAAATCAGAAATAAAAGTGAGGACATTACTACTGACCTTACCGAAAAAAAAAGGATGATAACTGAATCCTATAAACAACTGTGTTCCAGCAAATTAGGTAACTTAGAAAAAAAAGAAATCGATAAATTCCTAGAAACACACTAATTACTATTCTGACTTGAGATGAAATACAAAATCTCACCAAAACTATGTAACAAGTAAGATTAAATCAGTAATCAAAAACGTCATAAAAAGTAAAATCCAGGACCAGATGGTTTCAGGGTATATTCTAACATTTAAAGAGAATTAACAACAATACTCTTTAGATATTCCCTTCAATATAGAAAGAGTATAAGTAAAGTATTTAAATAAGCGGTGTCCAACTTTCTGGCTTCCCTGTGCCACATTGAAAGAAGACTCATCTTGGGCCACACATAACACACACTAACCGTACTGACAGCTGATCGGCTAAAAAAAGGTCACAAAAAAAAAAATCTCATAATGTTTTTAGAATTTATGTTGGGCCACATTCAAATTCATCCTGGACTGCAGGTTGGACATGCCTAATTTAGATTAATGCCTGGCATACAGTAAGCACCATGTAAGTTTTGGCTATTATTATTTGTGCTACTAATTATTATCACACAGCAAAAGTTCTCCAAAAACTGTACTATCTCCCCTTGTTTAACAGTGATTACTAAGATATTTTTAAATGTTACATTTCTAACACTGTTTCCAGAGAAATTTATACTCTGTGCTAAACAGTATACTACACAGACCAAAGACAGACTGCCTGGAGAGTTGACTCCTAACTTTGCTCTTCAATAACTGTATGAGTCATAGGTAACTTGATTAATTGTGACTGCCTCAGCTTTTTTCTATAAAATGGGGATAATAACAGTATTCATTCTTCACTGGGTTGCTCTGAGGGTTAAGTGAGTAATAAAGTACACATAAAAGATTAGAGTAATGTCTGACACATCGCAAGTGCAATACAATCATACCTTTGAAACTTGTCGAATTATGTACTTTACCTATTTTGACACAAAAATTTTGTCCCGATACTCATTGTTTGTTTGGTACTCGTTGCGCTTCCCAGAACCAATTAACAAGAGTACCGAGGTACTACTGCATTATTCCTTATGGGAAAAATTTGTTTGTTACTCATCACACCTCCCAGAACCAAGTGACGATGAGTACCAAGGTACCACTGTACAAATTTGCTATTATTAAACAATAATATTGTAAAATGTGTAGTAAGTTAAAGTTTATTAAGTGTTGATTACATGCCAGGTGCTACTGTAAGCACTTAATAAACATTATTACATTTTTTCCTTACAAAATCCCTACCGTACAGATGAGAAGGGGAAAAGGGTTTACAAAGGTAAATATCTTGCCCAGTCGTACTGCTATCAAGCAGCAGAACTGGGATGGAAACCCCAATATTTCTAGCTACAACAGCAGTACTCTTTACTTTTCAGAATAGATTCACCTCTACCTTTTCCTCTCCAGGGCCCATGGCAAACAGGCATAATCAAGCACTGTATTCTTCTCCCTGATCTCAGGGAGTGGTTCAATATTCCCCTTTTATACACAGCCCTCCACACATTTATCAATAGATGTCACGAGGACTAAAATAATTTGCCATCTTTGCCATTTAAACTGTCCCTCATACAATCAGAAGAGAGTTCTATTTAAAGAAAGCTATTATATCTCCATTATTTAAGTACTCAATCTATGATGAACCACAGGTAAAATACTATTTACATTAAGGTTACTTACAGAAATTTTTGTTAATTATTAATTAATTTAAATAAAATTTAAGGCTCTTGTAAAGGCACAATACGGTGAACATACCACATCCTTCAGAGGCCTAGTGTTCTACAGAAGTGAGTAACTCAGGGAAGGGAAAGTCAGCTGGCCCCACACCCCAGTTTCAACCAGAGAAACTTTGTTTTTTGTCTTCTATCTATAGGGCAAGGGTTCTTCATAAAATTTCATTTAGGAGTTTCTACTGCTAAATATCAATATTGAAAAAAAAAGGAACTACAGGCACTCCTCACTTAATGACTAATTGGTCGATAAGCAAGGAGCTTAAAGGCAGCAGCTGTCTTGTGGTGCACCACAGGGTATGTATTTTTCAATAGATATCACATGACACCACACTTATACATAAAATACATATGTAGTCTTTTGTGACTCCAGGAATAAGACAAGGAAAGGGGGGGATTCCTGAGAAAGGGGATTCCCCATGCTGGAGAACTGGTCCTAAGTCCAAGTGGCCATTAGAACAGGTAGGTCGTTAAGGAAGGAGTGGCTGTATACTATACAATACTTGAAATTCACAAAAGTATTATAAGTCCAGTTTTTCAAAACATTCAAAAATCCCCTTTTTTTCCTCTGATTAAGAAGAAAAAGTGATTCTACTCTGTACTAAATCAGTTACTAAAACCTACTAAGTAACCAAAAGCATATCAATTAACTACAGGATGCTCCAGTTACTATAGCAAACATTAATGATTCCAATCAAAAGATTATGACTGACTAATTAGGTCACATCTTTAGTCTCTGTCCTGACTTAATTCCTTCTTCTTTTAGTTACACTGGCTACTCCTTTCCCTAAGTATAGGCTAAAAGCCAATTATTTACAATTCCTAAAGAAAAAAATAGTCTTTAGGGTGGAGCACAACAAAGAGAAGGTCACCAGACATAACCATGTGGTCAGTGAAAAGTATTTGCCGAATATTATAGTAATCCTACTTTAACTTCACCCAGAGCTAAAAAGTATTTATGGGCAACATTTATAATGAGGCCCCGGGGTAGTTTAGCTACAATTCTAAAATTAAAAATAACAATGGGAGAATAGTTACATAGTACAAGCCAATGGAATATTATGCAGCCAATAACTATAAATATTGAGGCAACAAGGAAAAGATTTATAAAATCTTGAATATTTAGTAATGTTATAAATAATTATTCTTACAACTATGTATAACATATATATGTATATGAAATAAAGTGTGTAGAACTGAAGTCAAAAGTCAGGATAGTGAGTGAAAATATTCTTTTAAATTTTCAGAAAACGGAGTAGTAGTAGCGGCTCAGAGAGAAGAGATACTAAGAGAGAGAATGAGGAAGACTCAGGACAGATGAGAATCCATACAAAAATTTAGAAAGAAATTAGCTTTTCAAAGAAAGAGGGTTATAGAAATCCAGAGAAAGAGGGTGAGAGATCTATACAGGAGCCAATTGAGGGAGGAGGGGGACCAGAGAAACATAGAAGACAGCCACACATCAGCTAACAAGGGAAAAGAAATCTGAAGGGTGACACAGACCAAGAGAGAGGAACAGAAACCCAGACACACAAAGACAGCGATCCAGAGACCAAAGTGAAAGGGACAAAATCCCAGAAAGTAGACAGAAACTGAAGAGGAAGGAGAGAAAAGGCTTATTAGAAGAGGTAGAAATGAGAGATGGAAAGAGAGTCAGAGATGATGATAATGACAGATTACAAAATAACTCGCATATACATCTGAACTCATCCATGGAACCTAACCAAGTCTTTCATCCTTATAATCCTGAAATGCTGAATCCTTCTTCACTCTCTCATCTTCACAATGCCCTCAGCTCACTCCCCTAATTACCTCCTCATGCCTCCTTAAGGCCAATGTTCTTACCAGGGATCTCCTGCCCAGAGCTTCCTGAGCTCTCTGAGCCCGTGCTCTCCCCCTACCAAAAAAAGTCTCTTCATGATGTTTCAAACCAGTCCTGCAGAGAAGGTTTTTTGTTGCCTTCCCCTAGATAAAACCTGGATCCCACCAAAAGGTATGGCTTTCCTTGCAGCTCTCTCAAAGAAAGACTGCTCTCACCCTTCAACATATTCTAGGACCAGAAGGCAATACTGGCAAACTGCTGGCTCTTTACTGTCCTGGCCTCAAACAACATTCCTTCTACCTCCTCCCAGACTCGTCTCCCAATAGCTCTACCACATGACTACACATCCTATCTACCAATTTCATCAATGTCATCTTTCCATTTAGCGCTCCCCTGCATCAAGTCACATATGTAACTATCTACTAGGCATCCCTACCTGCACATCTCAAAGGCATCTCAAACTATTAAATTATTATTTTCTCCACCAAAACTCTTCTAATATACACATAGGTAATACACAATGCTTCTGTTAATATAATAACTACCTAACATAGAACTGCCACATTCAGAGAGAAATCATCATTTAGGATTTGTAAGAATTCTGTAAAACATTTAGATCACTGTCTAAACTGTGCTTCTCAGTTCACTCTCAGTAACCTACTCCTGAAGAGTTAAAACTGATAACAACAAACCTGAGCCCTCAACCCTAGAGCAGGACCCATCTCATGTGAAATGTATTTGTTTACTAACTGGTCTCTTGAGTGATACTGGCCTTGCCAGAATTATTTGGAAGAAAGAGTGAAGAGCATGAGTAGGCTAAGAAGAACTGATCTTTTTGGTGGCTGGGATGTCCAGAACCTGTGTATTTCTGCATATCTTCTTTTTTGACAAGGAAAGATAATTACTTTCAGTAATACATCACAATTTTTTTTTTTTTTTTTTTTTGGTGAAGCTATGCAAAATTAAGAGGTGTCTTCTTTTCACTTTGGAAAATTTGCAGTGCTCAAGGGAAAGTTCTGAGATAAATAAATTAGAAAGCATATTTCTTTTTTTATAATAGAAGTTCGCTGTCCTTCTGGTTAATCTCCCTTAATGACTTCTCGATTGCTCTTTATCTGTAACAGACTATTTAAGATAAAAATAAGCAGCTCTGAACAGCAGCAGAGAGGGAAATCATCTTCTTGGATACACAGATAACAGTCAGTGCACTGTTACTCCCAAGGCAGGATTAAGTGACAGCGAGGGCAGACTGTGATGGGGACTTCCACCAAACCAAAATCAAGCAGCTAAACCTTTAGGTACTGCCACAAATAGAGCCTTACATTCAAAAGGTTTGACATTCTTCTCTTTCTGTTCTTTATCTCCATAAGAGTTACATGAGTTAATATCTATAAAGCACTAAAACAGTACCTAGCATATAAGGAAAGTAATAGAAGAGAAAATGTTTAGGGGCTTTGCGAGATTTCCAAATGAATCTGCATGCAATCCAGCCATTTATAAAACAAATAATTCTGACCTTTACTTTCCTCCTTGGGGTTTTAAATGTCTACTAGCATCTAATAACAAAAAGCCATGAGGATGCAAAATTCCATTATTAGAGTGCTGTGAATGTAACAGATGCTCCATAATTTTATTTGGGAAGGGACAGGAAAAAGTCAAGACATGCCAAGACAGATAAAATTAAAGACATAATAGGCAGTTTGCTAAGTTAAAAAGAAGAGTAGCATGATCCAAGTAATTGGTTTTAGAAACAAAAAAGCTCAAATATTTATTAGGGTTTATAGTCCCTAATATAAGCAGAAGACATCATTTAAACTTAAAAGTAAGGGGGTGCACTTGAAAAACAAGACTCACTAAAGGGCCAGCTGGTAGTTAAAAATTAGCTAACACACATCCACACCCTCACCCACCCCAATTATGTATCTGTAGGCATGTATATCACAACCCTACAGATACAAACCTGTAATTATCTTCTGGAGGGGGCAGGGTCCTTGTAGTACAGGCTTCCCCCGCTAGGTGAGTGTTCTAGGAACCCATCTGCCTCAGTGTACCAGCTGGCATTGTTGTGAGAATCTGCATTAGCTTCAGTGAATGTTTTTTGGAGACTCTTTCAATGCACTTGCCCATTTCATGATGGGTGATTTACATGAACAACATGTGGCATGACAAAACACCTGCCAACACTGTGCTGAAGTGTTCAGCAGTCTTTGACCAAAAAAAATTGTATGGCCCCGGTGCCCTACCCTTCCTATTCATACAATCTCTCCCCAGGAGACTTTCTTTTATGTTTCCCTGGGTGAAAAAAGTCCTCAAAGGGAAACATTTTGCTGATGTGGAAGAGGTGAGATGAAAAACGGCAAGAGCACTAAAAGGCATCAAAATCAGTGAGTTCAAAACCTTTTGAGCAGTGGGAAAAGCGTTTTGATAGGTGTACTGCATCAAAGAGAGTATTTAGAAGATTACTGAAGTTTAAGCATGTAAGAATAAATACACAATTTTTTTATAATTCTGTTTTTTGGGTGTCCCCCTCTTGTATATAGGTACCTTCCCATATAACAGGCTCTACTACGAGGAAAAGGATTTCTAAGGAAATAATCTGAATAAAACTTAATGGAAAATAATTAAACACTGGTACACTAGGAATAGGTGTGTGAAGTAAAAACAAAACAAAACAAAACAAAACAAAACACTGGGCTACAAATCAAGAGGCATTATGGATCTAAGGACTTTAGATGGTATACGAGCACTGTCTGGAAAAAAATCCAGCCATAAATGCCTCCATTTTTCATATTACATGGCTGGATACTTTCCAGACAGACCTTGTATGACATCTGAGGTCCAAAATATCAAATGGTTGTATCCAAAATCATATTTATTTAGCCAAAAAGGTTAAGTGCTTTGTTACTTTCCCTTCACCCTTCATTCCAAACCTGTGAAGGAAAAATGCACAGGAAAGATTGAATCTGGGAAGAAGGAATAGTAAACAGACCAAAAGGGGAAAAAAGATCACAACAGAACAGAAGAAATTAATTTTCTATGCTTCCAACTCCAGTGAGTACAATGACATTAATTTTTACATCATCTGAAGAAAAAAACGAATGGGGCAGAGGGAGGGGAACAATCACACAGCACAGTCTTCTTTAATCCTTTGCTTTCACAGACTTAAATGTGATCATAAACAGGGAGGACTTAACAACAAGCTCTGAAATACAGATTTTCTAACTTTTCCCTAGTGAAGATAAACTTGTCTCCCAATATTTAAGTCTAATTCTGGTCCTATCTAAGTCGACTTGCTTCCAACTTCCCTTCCAATTTGTCAACTAAACAAAATGACATCATTTTGTTCCTCCCAATAATGCACACAAGGAACATAGAAGTCTTAAAAATATATATAAATTTGCTTTAGAACTAAAGACAGATGTTCAAAAAAAAAAAAAAAAAAAAAGAGAACATTCTGAAAAGTTCATTCCCTTTATCATTTCATTAACATTTTCCTAATATAACTAATGATGATCTATGATAATATACTGAGCTCAGAATCACCAGAAATTGTGTTTTGGAAATCTTCCATTCAATTAGCAGAACTATTTCACTTGGGGGAGGTGGGAGAATATTTCTAGGAGAATAATGCGTCTATCGCCACACTCAGTACACACTTTCTGCAAGACCTACCTTCTCACCACTTGAGTAGAAGAAATAACGCAATCGGACTATGTTACAGTGATCTAGCTTTCTCATGATTTGGAGCTCTCGGTTCTGAAAAGAAAACACATGAAAATATTTTTTAAAGAATAACTGCTATCTATCAGATTGACTAATGCTTCTGAAATAATATTAAACATTACAAACAGCAGGTTATAGATATAGTATTAAAAAATATGTTCTACAGACCAGTGCTGACCTGTAAACTATTTGTTACTAGTCCATGATTTTTTTACTATTGCTTCACAAATCAAATTGAGAGTAAGTGTTCAGAATTTTTAATAGCAATTTAACAGAATAATTTTATATCAATGAATCTTACAATAAAGTGAAGCCTATTATTTTGTATTTCCTAAAATTCCACTTTTCTAGTAATTCAATTTTATTATTATTTTACAAAATAACAATAACTGGACATTTTTAAAACTGATACTTTATCACAAAGCTTGAGAAACACTGGTTTATAGTTTATAACAAGATATCTGAAATGAGCTATTACTACTGCAATTTTTATAGCTATAGTAAAAACCAAACTTCTCACCAAACAAATAAATTTGGATGCAAAGAAAACTCTTAAAAAGTCCTACTGTTTTCTAAGATACAGTGAAAAATCTGAGAATTAACTCCATTAGGTCTCAGTTGCTAAGTTTTAGAGAGTTAAAATATAATACACTAGAAATTGTAAAGTCTGATAAATTTATAGACCACACAAATAATTTTCCTTTTGAGGAGTTTCAAAGTTATGCTGATTCTTCATGAAAAGAAAATATTAAATATCCCTAATGAACACAGACACAAAAGTCCTCAACAAAATATTAAGAAACTGAATTCAGCAATACACTGAAAAGCTTATACACTACAAACAAACTGAATTCATTATTGGTATGGAATGTTAGTTCAATATCCCCAATTAATGTGGTAAAAGTAAAAATCATATGGTCATATCAACAAATGCAGAAAAAGTTTTGACATAATCCAGCATCCATTTATGATAAAAACTCTCAGAAAAGTGGGAACAGAAGAAACATTTCTCAACACAATAAAGGCCATATATGACAAATCCATAGGTAATATCATATTCAATGGGGAAAAATCTAAAAGCATTCTCTTTACAATCAGAAACAAGACATAAATGCCCACTTTCACCACTTTTATTCAATATAATACTATCCTAGCCATAGCAATCAGACAGGGAAAAAAAAAAAAGAAGTAAAAGGCATCCAAATTGAAAAAGTAGAACTGTCATTATTTGCAGAAGATATGTTACTATACATAGAGAAACCCACACATTCCACCAAAAACTATTAAAACTAGTAAGTGATTTAAGTAAAGGAGCAGGATACAAAATTATTATTCAGAAATCAGTAGCATTTTTATATATCAGTAACAAATTACAGATAAAGTACATGTAAATTAGATTCTAACTAATTATTCTGAGCTAAAAAACAAAATGACTACATTTGAAAAGATAAGATGAAATAAATATACCAGCACAAGAAAACCTGAAAGGCACATTTAAAGTAAAAAATTATTTTTTGTTTTAATTATTATAAAAACCAATAATGTATAACCACCTCTAAACTAGACATAAGAAACTTTTGTTCATTTTTACATAATTTCATACCTCGCAATTAAAAGGAAAGAAGAGCAGAGGGAATCCTTCTGGAAGCTAAAAGCATGGAGTCAAGGAAAAGTTCAATAAAGGAAAAGTGAACTTTTAGGTGAATTAATAACCAGGAACCTTACCACTGTGGGCATATGGGTAGACAGCCTATCATTTTTTGTTCTTCACCAAATTCCATTCTACCAGGAGATCTTTCTCACCACTGTAGAAAACTCCATTTTCATAAAATCTAGTAAAATGGGATTTACTTCACAAATGTTGCTTGAAAGACTGTTTTTCCCCCAACACATTTTCTTAAAAAAAAAAAAAATGAGGATTATCCAAAATTCCACCATCTATCCTTAGTAATCATACTAGGACTGAAATTGTGGAATCCTCTCCAATTCTTTGATTTCACAGTAAATTCAGATGCCCCCAAAAACCCTACAGTTAGCTAGTATATCACCTCAAAATAACTCCATGTGTACAATAAATATTCTGAAGCCAACTATGTGTTAGAGTCAGGGGTCTGAGTATACAAAAATTTACAGTCCTTAAAGGTTTCATATTCTTCTAACAGGTAAGAAAACCCAACGATTACAATACAATGTGAAAAGTCTAGCTCACTCAGAAAGCTCTATAGGTAAATGAGATAGGAGATGATGATGATGATGATGATGATAATAATAATAATAACTGCTTATTACTTTAAAAATTTCTAGAAAGGGGTCAGGTGGAAAGTACTAAAAAGTTTGAATATTATAAGTCATAAAGAACCACTGATATATGAGAGCTGTCCAGAAAGTGTCCAGCCATGGACTATGAAAAAGAGAGGCATTTAAGCCTGGGGTTTTTTCGGACAGTCCTTGTTTGTTAAGCAAGAGATTTGTTATGGGAAGATCATTGGGTATGAAAAAAAGTTACTAAAGGAGAGGAAAGGTAAATTAAACTAGGACTGGCATTGAGGTAAGAAACAGTGAAAATGAAAGAAAGGCAGATCAATAGTTACTTGATCACCTACTGCTATGGTCTGGTAATTACAAGGATGGAGGTGATAATTGATTAATGTTCTTATTAACATGGAAGTGAAGAAGTTCACTGGCCTAGGAAGTTGTTTTGAAAGCAGGTAGGAACACATTTAGTTTGAAATGACTTAGGTATACTGAAGTGGAAAAGGTCCAGAAAGCAAACTGGTATGTTCATCTTATCCTGTAGCAAGAGGTCTGAATGGTTCCTGAAGCCACAGCAGTAAGTAAAAGTGCCTATAAAATTTAAAAAAAAAAAAAAAAAAAAAAAAAAAAAAAAAAACCAAAAAAAAAAAAAAAAAAAAAAAAAAAAAAAAAAAAAAAAAAAAAAAAAAAAAAAAAAAAAAAAAAAAAAAAAAAAAAAAAAAAAAAAAAAAAAAAAAAAAAAGTGGCCAGAATCTCCAGCAGCACAAAAGTCTATAAAAGACACTAAAAAGAAACTAGTCAGGCAGTATAACCTAGAATTAACCCAAAGACAGGTAAGATATTCAGGAGAAGTACCTGGAGAATGCCAACATTTAGGCAGATAGATAAAAAGGAATCACACAAGAGACTGAGAATAAGCAAGGCTGCAAAAGAAGACCCACAAAAATAAAACCCTAGAACAGGGTTTGGCAAACATTTTCTGTAAAGGGCCAGATAATAAATACTTTCGGCTTGCAGGCCATTAGTCTGTCTCTGTTGCAACTATTCAATCAACTCTGCGGTTATAGTGGAAAAGCTTCAAGGACAATATGTAAAAGAAATGGGTATGGCTATGTTCCAATAAAACTTTATTTACGAAACCAGGCAACAGGCCCACAGTTTGCCATTCCTGTTCTACAAGCCAAGGAAAGTTCCTTATATTCAATCTCTTTTTCACTTAATGCCTTTACATCATATATACATAGTGGACTTTCTAATATTAACTTATCAACCAAAGTTCTGAGAATTTATAACAACATTTTTCTTTTACATTGCTATAGACAGTATGTAAATAAAAAATCTAAATTGTATAGTTGTAAAATAAATACTGCTCATGCAGGCTTAAAATTTTCTACCAAAAACCTCCAATTTTATTTAAAAAAATAAAAAGAATTCATGCATGCTAATTTTTTTAATCAGCTACATAAACAATTGCCCATCACTGAAAGGGAAAGGATAAGGGAAAGAACAGAAAGGATGCCAGAAGAGCTTAAAGGATTTCTATTTCCTGCCAGCTACTATAAACCACATTTAGTTTTCAGAGGACCCAGCATGTAAGTCAACTCTAATTTAAATGCAACACTCCTTTATCTGTCTATCGTTGAAAGTCAATATAATAATAGCATATTGCTATTAGCGTTAACAGTTGATAGTGCCAGCAACTATTATTATTGAGAACCAAGAGCCAAGCACATGCTAGGACGTATATCTTTGTGAATTCATTAATCCTCTCCACAATCAATCAAACAGGCAACATTATTATCCCTTCCTACAGAGAGGGTGAGGGCATACAGAGGTTAAAGAATTTGCTAGAAAAAAGCACAGGCAAGATTTAAACCTAGGTGTGTCAGATTCCTAACCCATGCTCTTTTTTTTTTTTTTCTTTCCCTAATTTATTCATTTATTTAATTCATTTTTATTGTTAGATTTATTGGGGTGACATCTGTTAGCAAGGATTACATAGGTTTCAGGCTTACAGTTCTACAGTGCTAACCCATGCTCTTAATTACCACATGAAATGTAACTGAACTGCATTAACTTTCACTTGTTACTATATGCATGGGGAACATAATTACTATAAAGGAGGACCTTAGTATTGAAAGTGCTTATAATTCAAAATAAGGCAAGTTTTAAAATGTGCAAATAATAATACCATATGACGGAAGATATTAAGTATCATTGGAGATATCAAAAAAAAAAGTGAATTCTGAAAAGAACAGAACATTTTTGCCTGAGATTTAAAAGATTTTTCATGAGTACATACATGTATGATTAAGTTTGACCTTAACTAGCAGGATTCATTTCCTCTCTGGGACCATTAGCTTTCTGAATACATATACAAAAACTCTAAAACTCTTTTTCTTACTAAGAAGAAACTGGAAGAGAGAGGACATTATCCTATATACCACCAGAATACAACCCAACTGCAATCTCAGGCTACTCCAGAGAACAGGCCTCTGTGCTATAACTATGATTTCCACACAAATAGACTCTTGGTTAATAACTCCTTGAAATGCTTTCTCCAACTGTTTCTGGGACAATAAATTATCTTGGTTTTCCTCCCTCCTCTCTGGCCAAATTCAGTTTCTTTTGCTAGTCCTTCTAAATTTCCCAATTTTAGACCAGATCTCTCCTGTATACTCCAGAGTTATTTAGCCAGTTGTCCTACTTGACAACTCTTCAGTGTCTAATATACATCTCAGCGTGGCACGTGATGAGCAAAATTCCCGATAGTCTTTAAATCTGCTCTATCCACAGCCTTCTTTCCTTCCCTGTCTCTCTTGTTTACAATTCTACTCTTCTAGTTGTACAGGCCAAAAATTTTGAAGTCTTGATTCTCTCTCTCTGACCTCACATTCAATCTGTGAAGAACTCCTATTGCTTTCACATTCAAAATATATCCAAGATCCCAGCAATTGCACTCTTGGGCATTTATTGCCCCAAAATGAAAATTTATATTCACACAAAAACCTGCAGATGAATGTTCACAGCAACTTTATTCAGAATAGCTGACAGATGTCTTTCATTGTGTGAACAGATAAACAAACTGTGGTGGTACAGTAGTTCCAAGACCCCCAGTGGGGATAACACTGAACCATATATATAGTACTATGTTTTTTCCCTATATATATGTATGATGAGGTTTAATTTATAAATTAGTTACAGTAAGAGATTAACAATAACTAAGAATAAAATAGAACAATTATAACAATATATTGTCTGTTATGTGAATGTGGTGTGCCCCCATCTCTGATAACTGCCTGATAACCTAGAGTAAGTGACTAAAAGGTGGGTAGCATATTATACAGCATGGATTTGCTGGACAAAGAAATGATTCACATCCATGGCAGGACATCGAGATTTCACCACAATACTCAGAGCTTAATTTAAAACTTATGAAAAACTTATTTCTAGAATTTCCCATTTAATATTTTCAGACTGTGGCTGAGTACAGGTAATTGAAACCAAGGAAAGCAAAACTACAGATAAGGGAGGGATCAATGTACATCCATTTTATGGACTACTACTCAGCATAAAAAGAATTATTGATATGTACAACAACTTTGATGAATCTGCAGATAATTAAGCTCAGTGAATAAAGCCAATCAATCCCAAAAGGTTACATACTGTATATGCTTCCATTTACATAACTGCAGTATTTGTGACATATCTGATATGTACCTCCCCGCCAGGGAGCGAGAGCGGGTCAGTCAGTCGGGCGGGGGGTGGAGGGTCTGGTAGTACTGAACCCTTCTGTGGAATCTGACTCTGGGTAGACAGTGTCAGAATTGAGTTGACTTTTTAGACACCCTGCTGGTTATCTGAGAAATGTTTTGTTGATGTGGAGGAACCACCCCCACATACACACATATTGGAATTGGGTCCAAGATCTCCCAATTTAGTAACACTCTTGAAAAAAACAAAATTATAGAAATGGTGAACAGATTACTGGTAGCTGCAAAGAGTTAAACTGGGAGTTAAGACTGGAAGGATGGGGAGTAAAGAAATAAGAATATATAATAAAAGGGGAGCTAGAGGATTCTTTTGATGATGGAACTGTTCTGTATCTTGACTATGCTAATGAATACACAAACCTAAACGGGCAATAAAGCTTGAAAGAACTAAATACACTCACATAAACACACACAAACAAGTATATCTGGGGAAGTCTGAACAAGACTGGTGAATCACATTAATATCAATATCTCGGTTTTGATATTGTACTAGTTTTACAAGATGTTATTATTGAGGAAAACTGGGTAAAGGGTACATGATCTCTCTATATCATTTCTTACAATTGCCATGTGTATCTCCAATTATCTCAGTATAAAAAACTATGTGTGTGCCTATGTATCTCCAGGATGTGGTCATTTCTCACCAGCTCCCTAACGCAAGTCTTCAGCCTAAATTATTAAATAATTTTCTAAATGGTCTTTCAGCTTCCCCCATTCACCTCCCAGTGTTCAAAGCAGATCAAGTGTGCTTACATTTTAAAATGTAAATCAGATCATGATATTTTTCTGATTAAAACTTCCAGTGGCTCCCCACTTTGAACAGAGTTAAAGCCAGAACCTTTACATGGCTAACAAGGCTTCTAACAACTGCTCTACACCCCTCCCCAATTCTCCTTACTCAGCTAACCTTACTTACTACTTGCAGCTCCACTCACTCCTTTACCACACTAACCATCCAGCTGTTCCTCTGCTTCAGGCACCCCATAGGGGTCTCTGTACTTGTCATTCCTTTCATCTGGAACCAACTAAATACTGTATTTTGCCATATATAATGCGCACCTTTTTGTCCAAGTCTGTGAGGTAAAAACAAGGAGCATTATACATGGGTAATACTAACTCTGTACCTATTATATATAAATGTTTTTAATTCTTTTATTTATGCTGATGAGTTAAAAGTAACTCAAGAAATCAATAATTTAAAAATTAAAATGAAAGTTTTTATTTCCCTGAAAGTTTGGGCCAAAATCATGCGTGCACATTATACACAGGTATGTATTATACACAGCAAAATACAGTACCTGAGTATCTAGTGCCCCCTTTACCTACATAAAATGTATCCTCAAATGACACACTGTCACCTCAACACTCATTCCTAGCATTTTTTTCTCCCATTACTCGCTATTTTTTTTCCTACAGAACAAATCTCATCTAATATATTTTATCTATTTCCCATATTCATTATTATCCATTGCTCCCCATTGAAATATCAGCTTGAAAATGGCATAGATTTTTGTCTGTTTTGTCCACTGTTATATCGCCATACCTAGAAGAAGACCCAGCCCATAGGAAGCACCCAATAATCAACTGCTTAAATGAGTATTTGTGGTGACGACATAAAATACCCCTACTGACAAAAAAGGATACATTTCAATGATGCATTTCATTGTAACAAATGTTACTTACTACCAGTCAGAAAAATAAAGAGGGAACTACAGAGACAAATAAATTCCCAAATTATGAAGCCACACCCCTCCCAACACACATAAAAGACTACTTCTCACTCAGAAGAATAAAGTTGTGATGTACTACTTTCTCTCCAGTCACTTTTCAACTAAGCAATGAAGATTAAGAATTGGCCAAGGACCCTATAATCACAGGGCAAAGATGCAGGCCTGAAAATACCACACTTCAGCCAGGGTCTAATCCAGGGGTGTCTAATCTTTTGACTTCCCTGGGCCACAATGGAAGAATTGTCCTGCACTAATGATAGCTAATGAGCTAAAGAAAAAATAAATAAATAAAAGGTCCGAGCATAATTTTCGTATTGTTTTAAGGAAGTTTAGGAATTTGTGTTGGGCCACACTCAAAGCCATCCTGGGCCGCAGCTTGCTTTAGCCCATCAAAAACGTCTGACAATTAAGTTTGCAAACTCACCACAGTGCGCTTATGTTGGCAGCACTGTACAAACAACTCAGGAAGGTTTCATAACCTTAGCATATCTCTCACAGCTATGTTCATGTTGACATGTGGCATTGTCTTGCTGAATAACATTACTGTTATTGCATGTTATTGTGTGTCATCGTAAGACTGTTGGAACTTGAATTAGAGCAATGAACAAATATTCGATTTCTTGTTAAACTTGGCAAGAGTGGAAGTGAAATCAGGGACATGTTAGTCCAACTTTATCAGGTAAATGACATGAAGAAAATGGCAGGTACAAATGGATTAAACCCTTTTCTGAGGGGTGAGCGTTGCCAAAGAAGAGACGTCAAGGCAGTCAGTAACAAGCAGAACTGACGAAAACATTGCAAAAATTCAGAAAGGTGAAATAATTTGTCTGATTTAATAAAGGGCTTTTTTCAATACTTTTTGAGCATCAAGAAAATGACAAACTAGTAATGGTGGCAAGGGGGTGTAGACAAGTACATTCACATAATATAATCACCAAGCACATTAAAGAACCAAAAGATACTAGCTGGGGGTGGACAGGGAAGTCTTTTTCAAATAACTTAAGTAAAACAAAAATTATACACTAGAGTTCAGGAGTTGCTATATCTACCACCATTCTATTATGAGGGACTTAGAATCTTAGGGTGACCATTGAGAAAACCATTTAACCTAGCCTAATATAAAAATGAACTCTGAACACAGGTTAAAATTACATACTGAATAAGTGTCAATAATAAAGCACTAGCAAAGAATACTCAGAAACTAAATTTAAGAAAAAAGTTCACTTAACATAGCATAGAAAAAGAATAAAATACTTAAGGATAGATTTAATAAAAGAGTGTATGTTGAAAATTATGAAACAAACATTAAGAAAGATCTAAATAAAGAGGAAGATATTCCATAATCATGGATTAGAAGACTTAATGTTAAGATACAAATGATCCCAGTATTGATTCAATGCAATCCTATTAAAATTCCAGCTGCCTCTTGAAAAAAAGATACTGAGAAGATGACCTAAAATTTATATAGAAATGCAAGAGACTCAGAATAGTGAAAATAATCCTGATAAAGAAGAGAAAAGAGGACTAACACTTCCAAATTTCATATCTTACAACAAAGCTAAAATAAGTCAGTGTGGTACTGACTGGCATAAAGATAGATCAATGCAACAGAATTTAGTATCCAAATGCTTACATTTATAGCCAAGAGATTTTTGATGAGGGTGCCAAGACAATTCAATAAGAATAATCTTTTAAACAAATAGAGCTTGGACATCTGGATATCCACCTGCAAAAAGACAAGCTAGACCCTTTACACCAGACAGAAATTAACTTTAAATGGATCATAGACCTAAATAAGAGCTTAAACTATACAACTTTTAGAGGAAATCTTAACAGTAAATCTTTGTTACTTTAGTTAGCCAAAGATACTTAGATCTAACACCAACAGCACAAACAAGAAAAGACTAGATAAACTGTACTTCATCAAAATGAAAAGCATTTGTGCTTCAAATGACACTATCAACAAAGTAAAAAGACAACTCACAGATTGAAGAAAACATCATATACCTAATAAGGGTTTTGTATCCAAAATAAACAACTCTATTCAACAATAAAAAGACAAATAAACCAATTTTAAAATGATTAAAGGAAGGACTGGTCTCCAGCATGAAATGAGTTTAGCAGTCTTCCCTCCTATTTTCACAAGAAAAGAGCTAAACAAAGTGAATCAACAACTCTTCTTAAATCCAACAGAGAACTGAGACAGATAAACAGAATCAGAGCTTACTGGAGCAGTAGCCCAGGAGAAGAAATTACTTGTGGAATCGGTACAGAAAAATATAAATTGTACCTGACAGGGACATAGTATAAACAAATTCAAGAGTTAAAAACTCCAGGGGTGAGGGGCGGGGGCGTGAGAGTCACACTTTTCTCAGTTTTACCTTCAGGAACACTAACAGTTTCTCACAGTGAAGATCTAACAAAAATCAGTGCAAGAAGGAGATAAAAAGTAGTAATTTTAAAGCAGGCCTAAGCAGTCTGTTCTTTGTAAGACCTGCCTTCAAGTATTCTACCAGAGCTCACTTACTGGAGCAAAAGAAATACCCAACTCTAACCTTCTCTAGACGTCCAAGTTGGAGGAGGGAAATACTCAATTCTAACCTCATCTAGCTTTCCATGTAGAAAAAGGAAGATAAAACTATAGAACAATTTAATTTCCCTCCTTCCACACCTTACCACCACATAAATAGGGCTCCTCTATAATAACACAGAAATCCTACAGAAATGCATGTCTCAGACTTTAAGAAGTTTCTCAGGAAACCCAAAGACAACAGAAGAGACAAAAAGACATGAGAGGAAATTGTAGCTTCAGACATCTCTATAGGCAAACAATAAACAGTCTATGTCCTGCAAGAAAAACATAAACCTCACACTAAAGACCTATTTACCTAAGTTACTTTTACTCGATATACATCATTTCCAACTTTCAACAAAAAATTACAAGGAATTAACTAAATAACAAACTGAGAGCATGAATGCACAGAGCAAGCATCAGAACCACTCTAACGTAGCAGAGATGTTGGAATTACCAAATGAGAAATTTAAAACAACTATCATTAATATGTTAAGGGCACTAATAGAAAAGGTTGCTAACACACAAGAACAGGTAGGTAATATAAGCAGAAAGAGATAGAAACTCTAAGAAAGATTAAAAAGGAAATGCAAGAAATCAAAAACACTCTCACAGAAATTAACAATGCCTTTAATGGGCTCATCAATACCCTGAACATGAACAAAGAAAAGAACTAGTGAGCCTGAAGGAATGTCGATAGAAACTTCCAAAACTGAAATGCAAACAGGGGAAAACAACAACAACAAAATATCCAAGAACTGTGGGACGATTATAAAAAGGCATAACATGTATAATGGGAATACCACAAAGAGAACAAAAAAAAAATGGAAAAAGCACTTGAAGAAATAATTGAAACTTTCCCCAAATTAACATCAGACATCAAATCACAGATGCAAGAAGCTCACAGAACATAAAAGAGGAATAATAAAAAAAAAAAAACCTAAAAATTTACACCTAGGTATATCATATACAAAATGCAAAAGATCTAGGAAAAAAGCCACCAATCTAGAATTCTGTATCCAGCAAAACTATCCTTCAAATATGAAGGAGAAATAGACTTTTTCAGAAAAACAAAAATTAATAGAATTTGTGAACAGTAGACCTGCCATCCAAGAAATGTTAAAATAAAAAATTAATCAGAATGAAGGAAAAATGATCTAGGAAAAATGGATCTATGTTAAAAAAAAGGAAAAGCATGAGAGAAAAGAACAATGAAAGCAAAATATATTTTTCTTGGTCTTAAACTGATCTAACAGATAAGTTCATTCAAAATAACAACAGCAACAATGTATTTCATAATTACAGCTTATGGATTAGCAAAGTTAATTACAGCAATCTTATATGAAATGGGAAGGAAGAATTGGGGCTAATCTGTCATAAGGTACTTAGCACTATCTATGAACTATTATAGTGTTACTTCAGGTGGATTTCAAAAACATTGATACTAAACTTACAGAGCAATGGCTCATGGCAGACTTCATGAACCTGACCTCAAAGGTAAGGGAAGTAAAAGCAAAAATAAATGAATGGGACTGTATCAAACTAAAAAGCTTCTTTCTGCACAGTAAAAGAAACCATCAACAAAGCAAAAAGACAGCCAACTAAATGGGAGAAAATATTTGCAAACAATGCATCAGATAAGGGTCTGATATCTAAAATATATAAAGAACTAATACTACTAAACAACAACAAAAAAAAAAACAAAGAACCCAATTAAAAAGTGGGCAGAGGACCTAAAAAGACACTTCTCTCACAAAGAAACACAAATGGCCAACAAATATATGTAAAAATACTCAACCTCATTAGCTATCAGGAAAATGCAAATCAAAACCACAATGAGATACCACCTCACACCTGTTAGAATGGCTATTATCAATAAGACAAGGAATAACAAGTGCTGGAGAAAAAGAAAGTCTCGCACTCTGCTGGTGGGAATGCAACTTTGTACAACCGCTATGGAAGACAATGTGGAGGTTCCTCAGAAAACTGGGAATGGAGTTACCATATGACCTGGCAATCCCTCTTCTGGGTATCTACCCCCAAATTTGAAAATCTTAATCCGCAAAGACTTATGTACCCCAATGTTCATGGCAGCACTGTTCATGGTGGACAAGACATGGAAACAACCAAAGTGTCCTTCAATGGATGACTGGATAAAGACGCTCTCGGGACTGGCTTATTTTGCTTAACATAATATCCTCCAGGTTGATCCATGTTATGGCAAGTGATATCTTTTATTTTGGTGAAACCAAAAAGCACAAACAATTACAGCAAAATTAGACAAATGGGACTATACCAAACGTTAAAAACTTCAAAGAACGTCAAAAAATTTTAAAGCTTAAGCTCACTTACATGTGAATTATTTTTAAAAAGCAAAATGCATATAAACAGAGTAAAATGATGGTTACCAGGGGCTGCAAAGTGGGGAAAATGGGGAGATGCTAGTCAAATAGTACAAGTCTTCAGTCAAAATGAGGACGTTTTGGAGATCTAATGTAAAGCATGGCAAACTATAGTTAATACTGCAATATACACTTTAAATTTGCTAAGAGAGTACATATTAACTGCTCTTGCCATACAAACACAGATAAAAGGTACATGAGGTGATAGATATGTTAATTAAACTGATTGGGGCAATCATTTCACAATGTATACATATATCATCACACAATATATTTTAAATATATGGAATTTTAATTTGTCGATTATACCTCAATAAAATTTGGGCAGTGGAGGAAGAGCAGAAAAAATTTTAATACCCAAAAACCAGTTAAGATGGTAAAATTAATATTATGTATCTATTTATGGAACTAAAAATAAAAGAATGGAGAACAATATATCATACTAAGAACAATCAAGAATTGAGTAGTTGTTAATTTTAGACAAAGCAAACTTCAAACCAAGAATAATTATCAAGGACCTGCAACAAAATGGTGGCATGAGAGGGGGCCTCTGAAAAACTCCTCTGGAGATTACAATTAATGAAACACCTATACCTCAACCAAGGAGCCTCTACACAATGCACAATCACAGCTAAGAAACTCACCGATCACATTCGGGTACCTGCAGGTGGGCAGAGGGTTAAACAAAGGAGAAATAGAAGAAGAGCAGAGATGAAGCTGTGGTGCAGGTCCCTGCTTGGAACCTACTGCTGGGGAAGGGAGGAGAAAGAAAAGAGGCAGGAGAGCGCTCTGGGCTTCACTCAGTGCAGGACAGGCAGGACGTGAGATACCACAACTACCTCACTTTGGCCCCAGGAAGTGCAGTCCAGTCCGCAAAATGCAGCGGCTGGATTGCACTCTGGTTCCCAGAGGAGGAATAATGGCTGGGTGGTGAGGAGTCACAGCTGAATGATCCCACAGGAAGGAGAAGGAGAGAGAGGGATGCGTGAGTGTTTCTCTGCCCACAGCCAGGACAATGTAAAAGACCGGCAATACAGGACTGACCGCAAAGCTCAGGACAGAATCCACATATGGGGCAAACTGAGAACAGAAAGGTGCAATCGTGCCCAAACTTCCTGCGTGACCCCTGAAGTCACAGGAAGAAAACAAAGCCACAAACGCCCCTCCCCCACAGACCTCTACCCACCCAGTATCAGTGAACACCAAAGAAACTGCAGCACCAAGGGTCCAGCGAGGCAGCAAAAATGAGAAACCAAAGAAAGGGAAATCAAATTAAAGAGATGGGGACAGATGACCCATCAGAAACACAGCTCAAAGCAACAATTATAAAAATGCTTAAGGAACTGAGCTATCAACAGAGAGATAGCAGGCATCAAAGAAGACTTAAAAACGATTATAAAGGACCAGAGAGAGATGATGTGTACATTTTAACTAAAATGAAGAATGGAATAAAAGTCACCAAACTAGATACAACAGAAGCAAAGAGCAGTGATTTGCAGGAAAAGCTAGCAAAAAACACCCAGCCAGAACAATTACAAAATTATTCCCCCCAAAATGAGATGGATTGAGATTCCTATGGGACTGTATCAAATGTAAAAATATTAGAATAGGTGTCCTGGAAGGGACAAAGGAAAAACAAGAGATCAAGAAATTATTTGAAGAAATAATGATTGAAAATATTCCTAACCTGGTGAAGGAAATAGATATACAAGTCCAGGATGCACAGAGAATTCCAAACAAGACGATCCCAAACAGGAACACACTGAGACACATCATAATTAAAATGGCTAAAGTTAAAGAGAAAATTCTAAAAACAGCAAGAGAAATGCAAGCAGTAACTTATAAAAGGACATCCACTCGATTCTCAGCTGATTTCTCACCAGAAAATTTACAGGCCAGAAGGAACTGGCAGAAAATATTCAACGTGACAAAAACTAAGAATCTACAACCAAGAATAACATATCTGGCAAGGCTAACATTCAAAACTGAGGGACAGACAAAGAGTTTCTCAGATAAGGACAAGTTAAAGAAATACATCACCACCAAACCAGTACTACAGAGAATGTTAGAGGGACTTCTTCAAGATGGGAGAAGGGATAGGAGAGTGGGTAAAATAACGGAAAGGGATGGAGAAATTTAGTTTGATTGTTAACATAGAATTGAAAGCAAGAAAGAAACAAATCTCATGAACACAGTCAATAATTTAGTAGTTACCTGAGGGTAAGGGGGGAGGAGGTTGGGGGAGAAAGGATAAGGACACAAATATATGGTGACTGAAAGAGAACTGACTCTCTGTGATGCACACATAATGCAACACATAGATGTAATGTAGAATTGTACACCTGGGACCTATGTAATTTTCACTAATCATTGTCACCCCAATCAGTTTTAAAAAAAGAATAATTATCAGGAATAAAGAGGGGTATTAATAATGAAAAGGGGATCAATTCTCCAAAGAAACATAACAGTTCTTAATGCGCATGTACTAACAACAGAACATCGAAATATTTCAGGCAAAAATGAATACATTCAAAAAGACACAGAGAAATTCACTATTTAGTTAGAGAATTCAACACCCCTTTATCAGTTACTGATAGATCCAACAAGCAGAAAATAAGAACACAGTTGAACTAAATGACAATAGTAATCAATTGGATCTAATTAACATTTATAGAAAACTATCCAATAACAGAAAATATACATTCTTCTCAAGCTCAAATAGAACATCTATCAAGACAGACCTAATTCTGGGCCATAAAACATACTTTAGGAAATTTAAAAGAATAAACATCATTCACACCACAATGAAATTAAACTAAAAATCAATCTAAAATGACTAGGAAAAAAACAAAATTTAGAGCGTAAACAACATACTTCTCAATAACACAAGGATCAAAGAAGTCTCAGGAGGAAGTACAAAATATTTTGAGCTCTATCAAATTTTGTGAGATTGCAGTGAAAGCGGTGCTTATAGAAAAATTTATAGCAATGACAGCATATGTTAGATAAGAAGAAAAACCAATATAAATCATCTAAGCTTATAATTTAGAAAACTGAAAAAGAACAAATTACATCTAAAGTAGTCAGAAAAAATAATAAAAATTGGAAATGAAATTGAAAACAGGACACCAATTGCAAAAATTAGCAAAGCCAAAAGGTAGTTCTAGTTCTTTGAAAAAAATCAATAAAACTGATAAAACTCTAGCCAGGTTAACCAAGAAAAGAAGTGAGAAAACATAAATTACTCACATAAAAAAATCAAAGTGGAGCCATCACCACAGATCTTACGGACATCAAAGGAATAAAAGAATATGACAATGAACTCTACCCACAATTTGATAACCTAGATTAAATGGACAAATTCCTTGAAAGACACCATCTATTGGAACACATACAAGGAGAAATAGATCATCTGTAGCTATTAAAGAATTAATAATCACCTTCCAAAACAGAAAGCACCACACCCAGTTCATGAATTCACTGGTGAATTCCACCAAACATTTAAGAAATGATATCAATTCTCTATAGTCTCTTCCAGAAGACAAAAAGAGGGAATATCTCCAAATGCATTCTATAAGGCCAGCATTAAGGTAATACCAAAACCAGACAATGACATTAAAAGAGAAAAACGATAGACCGGTATCTCTCAGGAACATAGATGCAAAAATCCTAAACAAAATATTTTTAAAAATGAATCCAACAATATATAAAAAGAATTATATACCATGACCATGTGGGATTTATTCCTAGTATGCAAGGCTGGTTCAATATTCAATATCAATCCCTCAAACCAACTCGCTAAAGAAGGAAAATCATCTAATCATATCTATACATATAGAAAAGCATGACAAAATTTAATGTCCATTCATGATAAAAACTCTTAGGGAACTAGGACTAGAGAAATATAATCTCAACTTGACAAAGAAAATCTACAGATAATATTACACTTAATGGGGAGGAGCTAGATGTTTTCCTGCTGAGATCAGAAGCAAGTCAACAAAGACTCCTCACTACTCTTATTCAACATTGTATTACACGCAATAAGACCAAAAAGGAAAGAAAGAAAGAAAAAAGAAAAAGGGAAAACTGTGTATAGATTAGGAAAGAAATAAAACTTGTCTTTGTTCACAGATGACATGAATGTCTAAGAAAATGAATCTCAAGGAATCAACAACCAAAAAAAAGCCCTTCTGGAACAAATAAGTGATTATACAATGCTGCAGGTACAAAAGTCATTCTTATACACCAACAATGAACAACTGGAATTTAAAATTAAAAACAGAACACAATTTACACTGACACCCTTCCCCCAAAAGTAAAAAGACTTAGGTATAAATCAAAATACAGCAGACTCCCAGTTAACTGGCACCCCATGGGGATTGGTAAATGCTAGATAAATATAAGTAGACTCTCCATTAACTGGAACTCAAGCAACCAGCACTCTAAAAAATTTAATTTAGCCAGTTGCTTGAGTTCCAATTAATGGAGAGTCTACTGTATGTACAAGATTTACATGAGAAAAACTATAAAACTCTGAGGAAAGAAATTAAAGATCTAAATAAATGGAAACATATTTCATGTACATGGATAGAAAGACGCAATACTGTGAAGATGCCAGTTCTTCCCAACATGATCTATAAATTCAATGCAATTAAAATCCTAGCAAGTTATTTTATGGAATCAAATAGTCATCATAATATTGAAGAAGGTCAAAGGATTGACACTAAACTGACTTCAAGACTTATTATAAAGCTACCATAAACGAAAATAATGTGACGATATTGAAGAAAGAACAAAGAGATCATTGGAACAGAAAAGAAAACCCACAAATAGTCACCAATATAGTCACCTGAACTTTGAAAAGGAACAAAGGCATGTATGTCAATGGAGAAAGGATAATCTTTTCAACAAACACTGCTGGAACAACTGGACAGCCATATGCAATGAAATGAATCCAGACACAGATCTTACTTAGGTTTTTCACAAAAATTAACCCAAAATGGATCACAGACCTAAATGTTAAAGGCTAAACTATTAATATAAGACAACTAGAAGATTAACGGGAGAAAATCTATGTCAGTGGTTCTCAACCTTCCTAATGCCATGATCCTTTAATACAGTTCCTCATCTAATCATATCTAATCATTTGTGGTGACCCCCATAAAATTATTTTCGTTGCTACTTCATAACTGTAATTTTGCTACTGTTATGAATTGTAATGCAAATATCTGATATGTGTTTTCCGATGGTCTTAGGCGACCCCTGTGAAAGGGTCGTTCAACACCCAAAGGGGTTGTGACCCTCAGGTTGAAAACCGCTGACCTAAGTGTTCTTAGGTTTGGTAGTGATTTTTCAGACACAACACAAAAAGCACAATCCATAAAAGAAAAACAGGAATAGTTTACTTTTCATTAAAATTTAAAACTTCTGCTGTAAGACAGTAATGAAAAGAAAGACAAGTCAGATTGGGAGAAAATCTCTGTAAAACACATATCTGATAAAGCACTGTTATTCAAAATACACATAGGACTCTTAAAACTCAACAATAAGAAAATAACCCTTAAATATGGGGAAAAGACTTGAACAGACACCTCACTAAAGAAGATACATAGATGGCAAATAACCATAGGAAAAGATGTTCAACATCACCTATCACAAGGAAACTGCAAATGAAAATGAGATATTACTACACTCCTATTAAAACATGGCTAAATTCAAAACACTAACAATACCAAAGGCTGGTGAGCATGTGAAACAACAGGAACTCTCATTCACTGCTGGTGAAAATACAAAATTATTTTAAACAGCCATTTTGGAAGCTAGCATGGCAGATTCTTGAAAACTGAAAATATTCTTACCACAAAATCTAGCAATTGTGTTACCTGGAATTACCCAATGAGTTGAAAACACATATCCACATAAAAACCTGCATATGAATGTTTAGAGCAGTTTTATTCATAATTGCAAATCATGGAAACAACCAAGATGTCCTTATAAGTTAATGGATAAGCAAACTGTGACACATGCATACAATCGAGTATTATTCAGTGCTAAAAAAAGAAACTAGCTATTATGCCATGAAAAGCTATGTAGGCACATTAAATGCACACTGCTAAGTGAAAAATCCAATCAGAAAAAGCTACGTACTTTATGATTCCAACTATATGACATTCTACAAGAGGCAAAACTATGGAAACAGTTAAAAAAAAATCAGTGGTTGCAATGGTTGGGGAGAGGGAGAGATGAATAGGTTAAACTCAGGGAATTTTTAGGGCATTGACGCTATTCTGTATGACACCGTAATGAATATATTTGGCAAAACCCACAGACTAACTATAAAACAGAAAGATCTAACATAGTGATGTCCAAACTTTTGAAAGAATTGCATTGGGCCACACATAAAATACACTAACACTAACAATAGCTGATGAGCTAAAAAAAAAAAAAAAAATCTAATAATATTTTAAGAATTTGCATTGGGCCACATTCAAAGCCATCCTGGGCTGCAGGCTGGACATGCCTGATCTACCCATAATGCAAAATATGGACTGCAATTACTAATGTATCAATATTGGTTCAATTGTAAGAAATCTACATTAATGTTAACAATAGGGGAAACTATTATTAGCATTAATAATAATAGGAGAAGGGGAGTGAGTATATATGGGAAAACTAGACTTTTCACTCATCTTTCTATAAAACTAAAGCTGCCCAAAAAATAAAGTCTATTATTTTAATAAAGGAAATTTTTAAATGAAAATATTTAGTGGGCAAAGGAATTCAACAGACATTTCTCCAAAGAACACATGCAAATGGCAATAAACACATGAAAAGATGCTCAACCTCATTAGCCATAAGGAAATGCTAATGAAGACAAGGAGATACCATTTCACTCTAAGATGAGTATAATAAAAAACTAGGTAACAAGTAGTGGCAATGACATGGAGAAATGACAATGCTGATACACTGCTCCTGGGTTTGTAAAATGGTACAGTTGCTTTGGAAAACAATGTGTTCCTCAAAATGTTAATCACAGAGTCACTATATGACCTACTATACTTCTAGGTACATACTCAAGAGAACTGAAGAAAAAGTCCCCACGAAAACTTGTGTATAAATGTTTAGAGCAACATCACTCAAAATAAACACTCAAAAAATGACAACAACTCAAATATTTATCAACTGATGAACAGATAAAATTTTGCATATCCATACAATGAAATATTATTTGTCCATAAATTTTAGGACTGAAGTAGTGAGGCACAGTACAACATAGATAAACCTTAAAAACATTACTCTAAATGAAAGAAGCCAGACACAAAGAGGGAATGTGGATTGGTGAAGCCACTGTAGGGAACAGTTTGGAGGTTTGTCAGAAAATTAAAAGTGGAGTTTCAGCAATTCTACTTTTAGGTTATTTATTCAGAGGAAAAAAAAAAACTAATTCAAAAAGATATATACACCCCGCTCCCTACCCCATGTTCATTACAGCATTATTTAAAATAGCCAAGATAGGGAAACAGCCTAAGTGTCCATCAGTGGATGAATGGATAAAGAAATTGTGACACACACACACACACACACACACACACACACACACACACAGATTCCATTTCTATGAAATGTCCAGAATTGGCAAATCCATAGAGACAGAAAATAGATTAGTAGTTGCCAGGGCCTGGAAGAAGGCAAGGAAAGAGAATGATTTAATAAGTACAAAGTTTATTTCTGAGATAATGAAAATATTCTGGAATGAAATAGTAGTGATAGTTGTACAAGTGTGACTATAGTGAAAACAATGAATTGTAGAGTATAAAAATGTGAAATTTATATCAATAAAACTATTACTATAAAAGAAGCAACTGACCATCTACAAAAATTAAAAAGGCTTTATTGAAACTAGTCAAAAAAGCAAATCTAACTCCTGATGCTAAACTTCTTTGGAATTCAACACAAGTATATAGGAATTTGAAAAGGTATAAACTCTAAATAGTAAAATAAAAAAAAGTGACAAAACTTAAAGCACACTATGCCTTATATTGTGTTTTCTTTTTACCTTTTGATACCCTTCACCTATTTCTTCCATCCCACATACCTGATCTCTGGCAATCACCAATCTATTCTCTTTATCTATGAAGCTTGCATTTGTTGTTGCTGCTACTGTTTAGATTCTATATATAAGAGAGATCATATGGAATGTTGTTTTCTTTCTGACCTATTTCATTTAGCATAGTGACATTGTGGTCTATCTATGTAGTCATAAATGGCAAAATTTCATTCTTTTTATGGCTGAACAATGTGTGTGTGTGTGTGTGTGTGTATCACAATTTCTTTATCCATTCATCCACTGATGGACACTTAGGCTGTTTCCCTATCTTGGCTATTTTAAATAATGCTGTAATGAACATGGGGTAGGGAGCGGGGTGTATATATCTTTTTGAATTAGTTTTTTTTTCCTCTGAATAAATAACCTAAAAGTAGAATTGCTGAAACTCCACTTTTAATTTTCTGACAAACCTCCAAACTGTTCTCTACAGTGGCTTCACCAATCCACATTCCCACCAACAGTGCACAAGGTAGCCTTATCTCTACATCCTCGCTGACACTTACTTGTTTTTTTGATTAAAGCCATTCTAATGGGTGTGAGGTAGTATCTTGTGATTTTGATTTGCATTTTCCTGATGATTAAAAATGTTGAGCATCTATCTGTATGTCTCCTTGAAAGAATGTCTATTCAGATCTTCCCCCCATTTTTAATTGGATTGTTTGATTTTGCTACCGAGTTGTATGAGTTCTTCATTGACTTTGGATATTAGCTCCCTATCAGATATATAACTTGTAAATAATTTCTCACATTCAGCAGGTTGCCTTTTCATTTTGTAGATGGTTTTTCTTTGCTGTGCAAAAGCTTTTTAGTGTGATCTGGTCCCAGTTATTTATTATTGCTTTTGTCACTTTTGTTTTTCATGTCAGATTCAAAAATTCATTGCCAAAACTTATGTCAAGGAACTTTCTGCCTATGTTTTATTCTAGGAGTTTTATGGTTTCAGGTCTTTCATTCAAATCTTTAATCCATTTTGAGTTAATTTTTGTAGTCTGGTTTCTCTTTTGCATGTGGCTGTCCAGTTCTCCCAACACCATTTATTAAAAGGACTATCCTTTCCCCATTATATTTCTTGCCTTCTTTGTCATAAATGAATTGACCATATATGTGTGGGTTTATTTTTGAGCTCTCTCCTCTGTTCCACTGCTCTATGTATCTGTTTTTATGCCAGTGCCCGACTCTTTTAATCACTTTGTAACGTAGTTTGAAAGCAGGGAGTTGTGATGCTTCCAGCTTTGTTCTTCATTTTCAAGATTTCTTTGGTTATTCAGGGTTTTTGTGGTTCCATATAAATTTTAGGATTACTGATTCTATTTCTTTGAAAAGTATCATTAAAATTTTGATAGGGATTGCACTGAATCTGTGGATTGCTTTGGGGAGTATGGACAAAATTTTAATAATATTAATGCTTCCAATCCATGAACACAGCATATCTTTTCATTTCTTTGGGTCATCTTCAGTTTATCTCACTAATGTTATCAATATATAGATTTTTCACCTCCTTGGTTACATTTATTCCTAAGTATTTTATTTTTTTTGATGAAATTGTAAATGGGAATGTTTTCTTTATTTCTCTTTCTCATAGCTAGTCATTAGTGTACAGAAATGCCATCGATTTTTGTGTAATAGTTTTGTAGCTTGTACTGATTTTGTTTTTGTTCTAATGCTTTTTGATGGCATCTTTAGGGTTTCCTATATAAAATATCATGTCATCTACAAACAGTGACCAGGTTTTACTACTTTCTTTCCAATTTGGATGTCTTTTATTTCTTTTTCTTGCCTAATTGCTCTGGCTGCCTTATATTAAATTTTATTTTCTTTCTCTCAAGCCATTCAAGCCAGAAAGAGGACATTTAGGACCACAAACATCATGCCTTCATTTTTTTTCTCTCTGAAATAATAGAGACAATTAAACTATATATAATTTTAAGAGCAAAATCATTAGAACCCTTCCATATCAACCTTTTACTGTCTCTGAAAATATTTTGCAGTCATTCTACACAGACACTTGGAAAGTTGCATAAAAGTCTGTATCCTTAAGCAGATTATGGTAATTATGAAAATGTGCCTGTCAGATCTCTCACTGCAAGAAACATCACTGACCAATGATCCCAATTGGTGAATTCTCAAAACCATTCTCCTATTGGGGTCTTCCCACAGGCTGTTCCCAGTCAATGATTGAGCAGGGCAGACATATTAATGGAATCTCTTTTCCCATGAGATCCTAGACCCCTCTAATACTTAAACCTTGGAATGAAGATTCCCCATTGGTTTTGCTGTAACTTTCTTAGAACTGCACTATAGTGTAAAACTTTTCCTACCCAACCTGCCCTGTCCTTCCCTCTCTCCTCCACAGAAGTAAATCTGAATTTTAGCTTCCTCTTTATAACTACAAATTTCCATGACCAAAGTTCCATATGACATAAGTGAAGATTACTATCAGTATTTCTTTCAAGTTGTCAGTTTTATCAGGAAGTAGATTTTTCAATGAGTTAAAATAGCTTTATGAATATAAATAATTTATGCCTAAAAATAGGATTACCAAATTTCGGAAGACTAAAACTGAAAAAAAATCCAAAAATAATAGCAGTTAGCAGTAATTCAGATGTCTAAAAATAAAAACAGAACTTAGTTATAAGTTTTAAAATTTAGAAACTGTTCTCATAATATATTGTTCATTTGATTCACACAACATTGGAGGAAAAAAAAGAGCAGAATAGTATTTACTGAATATTTTTAATGTGCCAAACACTGGTGTGGGGCATGGTTATAGTATTATAGTAGCATCCTCATTTTACAAATGAAGTAACTGAGGCCCATGAAATTAACGATATGCTAAAGCTTACAAAACTACTAAGAGTGAACAAAGTTCTTTTTCCTGTGCTGTCCCCAGAATATCATGAAGAGAATAATCCTATCCCTAAGGATCCAAACCAGACATTATCTCTTCTCACTCTCCAAAAACGTACATATTTAAAAGCAGGGCTCTATTCACTCTCCATTCACATCAGAACAATGGTAACACCTCGCATCTCCACCCCCACATCCCAAACACAGAACAACTGAAACCAAGCAGGAGACCTGAAACCTATGACTTAGTTCAAAGGAGAATTGAAATTAATAGTTAATGAAGCTAAGATCACTAATTAATTAAAAATGCAACTTACTGATTTTCAAATGGAAAAGCCAGCCTTAAGAACCACCAGTAGCTTTTGGGATTAATTTTCTCCCAGCTCTAATATCAAAGGTCTCCTACCCAAGGTACCCACCTGGACTTTACCCCCATGACAGCACAACAGCACTCTCTACCACAGCACTTCCAAAATGGCCAAGTGAGGTGGTTTAATTTTACTTTAAGTATTTTGGCACAGATGATGGGTCACAGAGGAAAAAAAGTCATTTGAATTTTAAATAAAACATTAATGAAATGAAGCTTGTTATACTTGAAATTCCTAAACAAACCAAAAAAGAAAAAACCCTCCATGTCTTAGGTACTAGTTCATATGAGTACTGAAGCAAGGATAATTACGTTTGGTTTTCTTTTTATCTTGAACCTCTCTGATCTGCTTTTTTCACCAAAGCAAACTGTCTCTCACTGCCACTAGCATGTTCAGCACATTAGTTTATTTAGGTGGGCAAGGAGAAGACCTTAACCAATCCTTTTCTGGAAATATGTAATTATTTAATGCAAGCCTAGCCAACAGCTATGTAAATCACAGATGCAAAACTATAGAATTTTAAGTTGTCAGAAAAATTCCTACTATTTTATGATATTCAAGAAAAATGAACTGGCCAATATATCAAATTTTATTTTTTTTTTAAAAACAGTTAACATTCAGCAAGAGAACAAAGAATACTTAAGTTCCACAAAGGAAAAATGATACAGTGGAAAAAAACTGAGCTTGGTGTAAGGCAGCCTGACATCGTTACCATGTAGGAGAAAAATTTAAAAACAAACAAACAAAAAAAAAAAAAACAAAAAAAAAACCAAACTACACAATGGCAACAAAAACAGGAACTTAACAAGAAATGTCAAAAGCCTGCATAAGTAAAACCCCTGAAAGACCCCAAAATAAATTTGAACAGATGAAAAGATATCTCTTATTCCTGGTTAAGATAATTTAATGCTGAAAACAGGTTAGTTCTCACTTAATTTATACAGTTAATGAAATTACAATTTAAAAATACCAAGATTTTTTTTAATGGAGTTAGCCAAAATGATACCAAAGTTCCTATGAAAAAATAAACATCCAAGAGAGACAGCAAGAGAGGAGATCCCGGAAAACACTCCTGGTAAACACAATTGAATAACTGGGATTCAGCAGGGGACCCTGAGTAGCATAGCCTCAGCTAAGAGATCCACAAATCACAAGAAAATACTTGAGGGTCAGAGAAAGGAGGGTGAATGGGAGAGGCGAAAGGGGAGCAGTATAGAGAAAGGGGAGCAGTATAGAGAAAGGGCTGCAGAACACAGCCCGGGCCTGGCAGAAGGAGCAAAGTGGGGTCCTGGAGATATGGGTGGAAGCGCAGCATGAACCCCAGGTGCGATGAAGACAAGAGAGCCCACAGGAGCAGAAGCAGGAGCAGCTGAAGCCCCTTGAGACTGCAGACGAGTTAAAACACAAATGGAGCAATAATGCGCTGGGGTCCCAACTCGAATGCCGTGCCCTTGGCAGGTTAAACACTGTTAGATTGCCCTGGGCGAGAATACAGCCCTAGGTGCAAATCAGAGCTGAAAGGCTCAGCAGAGATGGTTCCACTGCAAATCTGCTCTGGGCAAGTTTAAAACTGAGAGCACGCTGCCTTGGAAAAACTGATCAGAACAAATTACAGTCCTGGGTGAAACATGGGCTCAGGAGAAATGAGAAAGGTAGAGTCAACAGTGTACCTCCTACCAGTCCTGCCTGGTACTCTACTAACAGCAGGCTTTTGTTCTGACACACCCATCCAGAACTGCCCAGTGGTCTTGGTGCACACCAACCTGGGTTGCCCAGCTCACCCAGTGCTCTCCCCACCTTTCAAACCAAGGTGGTCTATGGATGGAGGTCGGCGGAGCCAGCACCCTGAGAGTAACTCAGGGTAACTCGCACCGCCCCCACCCGCAGGCAGAAACGACAGACACAGAGCCTGGATGCTTCCCCTACCTCTCTCCCAAAGCTCACCTCCACACCCAACGCCACCTAGTGCCTGCTTTATAGCCAGCTGAAAAAAAGGCAAACTGCCATTACTCTGTGAGCAAATAAACCTGGGCCCTTTCCACCAAACTCATCTCTCTGCAGAAAATGACAGGAGGGCTCAGGGAAACTGCAAAACACAGGTGCAGCAGCTTTTCCCTGCACTGATCTTGAGAGACATAGCATACCATCACCCACCACATTTTCCAAAAGAGGAGGTGCATTGAGACCAAGGCCACTGGATCAAAGAGAAGTGAAACCCACCTTCCAGGAAAGCTCCCAGAGTAAGATTAGCAAATAACCAAGAGAAAATATTTTAAGACACTGTAATGACACTAACTAGGATGTGAAAGAAAGACCTCTTTCATATCTGCCAAAAACAAAAAGGGTTCAAGTTGCTAGGGAGGGAGCGGGGGAGGGAGGGAGGGAGGAAGGAAGGAAAGAAAGGTATCCAGAAAAGGAACTTACAGATTTGGAAATATATGATCTAAATGACACAGAATTCAAGAATGCAGTTCTTATGACACTCAGAGAGCTTCAATAATGTTGTTGAAGTACTCAGACATAGCTAATTATCTCAGAAAGGAAATCTGTGAGCAAAAGGAGTATTTTAACAAATAAATTGAAACTATAAAAAAGACTCTAATAGCAATTCTGGAGATAACACAACAAAAGAACTGAAAAATGAACTCACTCACATAGGAAACAAGGCCAACCAGATGGAGTAAAGAATTAGCAATATCGAAGATAGGAACACTGAAATGTCACAGAAGGAAGATGAGATTCGAGAGTCCAAAGACATGAAAGAGCCATACAAGAAATTTCTGACACCATAAGAAAGAACATTAGAATAATAGAAGTACCAGAAAGGGGCAGAGCAGAAATTAAGAAAGCTTATTCAAAAAATAGTAGACAAGAAATTTCCAAACCTATGGAATGATCTGGAACCCCAAATTCAAGACGAAAACAGGACCCCCACTACCTGGATTCTACACCAAATAGTCTCCAAGGCACATTATACTGAAGATGTGAAATTCAAAGACAAAGAGGGAATTCTTAAGGCAGCCAGGGGAAAAAAAAAAACAGAACCTTTCAAGGAAAGCCCATCAGGATATCACTATCATCAGACTTCTCAGCAGAAACGCTACAAACCAGGAGGGAATGAAATCAAATATTCAAAATATTAAAAGAAAGAAACTATCAGCCAAAAATAATTTATCCAGCAAAGTTATCCTTTAGATCTGAAAGAGGAATGAAGACCTTTTCAGATATACAGAAGCTGAGAAAATTCTCCAGCACAAGGTTGGCATTTCATGAATTACTGAAAGAAGCTATTGGACCGGAAACAAATAAATCAAAATAAATGGAGAAGAGGTGGGACAACAAAAAAATAGAAAGGGAGGAAGTAATGGCCATAGGAAATCCTCATATAATAATCATCACCCTAAATGTAAATGGACTGAACTCACCAATAAAAATGAAGAGTAGCAGACTGGATTAAAAAACAAAACCCATCATCCATATGCTATCTCCAAGAGACAAACCTCAGTTACAAGGATAAACACAGACTCAGAGTGAAAGAGTGAAAAACAATATTCTAAGCAAATGGCATCCAGAGAAAAGCAAGGAATTGACTAATATCTGACAAAACAGACTTCCAGGGAAAAAAAGGTAATGACTGACAAAGATGAACATTTCATAAGATAAAAAGACAATACAACAACAAGAAGACATGACACTCAGTAATATATATGCCTCCAATCAAGAAGCACCAAAATTTAAAAAGCAACTATTAACAGATCTAAAAGGAGAAACCAAAAAAAGCACAATTATAGTAGGGGACCTAAATGCTCTCTTAACAGCCATGGAGAGATCATCCAAACAGAAAATAAATAAGGAAATATCAGCTTTAAATGACACATTACAGCAATTGGACATAACTGGCATTAACAAGACAATCCTACAATACAAGACTATGCATTATTTTCTAGTGCACATGGAACATTCTCAAAAATAGACCATATACTGGAACATAAAACTAGCCTCAGCAAATTTGAGATTTAAATCATACCAGGTCTATTTCCAGACCACAAAGCTTTGAAAATGGAAATCAAATGCAAAAAAAAAGCAGAAAAAAACATCACATATAAATGGAGATTAAACAAGATGTTATTAAAAATTACCTGATAAAAGAAAACATATTTAAAAATACATAGAAACTAATGACAATGAAAATACAATGCATCAAAATTACTGGGACACAGAGAAAACAGTAAAAAGAAGGAAATTTATATCATTACAGTCCTATCTCAAGAAACAAGAAAAATCACAAGTAAACATCCTAAGACCCCATCTTAAAAGAACTAGAACAACAACAACAAAACCCAAATTCAGAAGAAGTAATAAAAATTAGAGCAGAACTAAACAAAATGGAGAACAGAAAGACAATAGAAAAAAAATACAACAGAGAGCTGGTTCTTTGAAAAAAGTCAATGATATTGACAAGCCCCTGGCTAGGCTTACCAAAGGACAAAGGCAAAAGACACAAATAACCAAAATTAGAAATGAAGGGGAGAAATTACATGACAGAAATACAAAGGTTCATAAGAAAATATTATGAAAGGCTTTATGCCACAAAATATAACAACCTATAACAAATGCACAGCTTTCTAGAAACATATAGTCTAACTAAACTGAACCAAGAACTGGATAATCTAAATAGACCAATCAATAGTAAAGACACTGAAACAATCATCGAAAAGCAGCAGCAGAACTTGTACAACTCAACAACAAATCCCACTAAAAGTGGGCAAGGGACCTGAACAGACACTTCACCCAGTAAAACATAGGAAAGACAGTTGGCCAACAGATATATGAAAAATATGCTCAATTTCATTAGCTATCAGGGAAATGCAAGTCAAAACCACACTGAGATACCACCTCACACCTGTGAGAATGGCTGTTATCAACAAGACAAGGAATAACAAGTGCTGGAGAGGATGTGGAGAAAAAGGAACTCTGGTACACTGCGGTGAGAGTGCAAACTGGTACAACTGCTATGGAGGACAGTGTGGAGGTTCCTCAGAAAATTGGTAATAGAGTTACCATGTGACCCAGCAATCCCCCTGCTTCTGGGTATCTACTCCCAAAATTTGAAAATCTTAGTCTGCAAAATTTTACCCCACTGTTCATTGCAGCACTATTCGCAGTGGCCTAGTCATGAAAACAACCAAAGCGCTGCCTTTGATAGATGACTGGATAAAGAAGCTGTGGTACATATACACAATGGAATATTTATTACTCAGCTATATGAAAAGATGAAATATTGCCATTTAAAACAAAATGGATGGACCTGGAGATCATCATGCTAAACAAAATAAGCCCGACAGAAAACACCAAGAACCATATGACCTCACTCACATGTAAAATGTAAAACTGAAAGCAACAAAAAAAACAAAAACTCATGGACATAGTCAATAGTTTAATGGTAACCTGAGGGTAAGTGGGGATTGAGGTGGGAGAGGTGGGAGGGGGAGTCAAATATATGGTGATGGAAAGAGAACTGACTGGGTGGTTAACACATAATGCAACACATAGAAGATGCACTGTAGAACTGTACACTTGAAACCTATGTAATTTTTACTAACCACTATCACTTCAATAAATTTAACAATAAAAAAAAGAATAGGGAGTTCCCTGATGGTGTAGTGGCTTAAGGCTTCGGTGTTGGCGCTGTCAGAGCTGCGGCCTGGGTTCGATTCCCAGCCAGGGAGCTACCCACATACCAAAAAAGCAAGCAAACAAACAAACAAAAAGAATAAAACTTCACTAATGCATAAAGTAGGTGCACAAATAATTTTGGAATAATAAATCTATGTTGAAATGACTGATGACTGAGACATTCAAACAAACAAACGAACATCCAAGAATAACTAGAAAAATATGAAAAAGAAAAGCTGTAAGGGAATATTAGCCCTACCTGACATTAAAACATACTATAAAGTTCTAAAATAAAAAGTGTGGTACGGACATAAAATTATGCAGATGACCTATTGGAATATAATGAAAAGTCCAGAAATAGACAAACTACATTGAAAAATTAGCATATAAGGTCTGACAATTAAGTTCGCAAACTTGCCACTGTGTGTTTATGTTGGCAGCACTACACAAACTCAGTAAGGTTTCATAACCTTGGTATATCTGTGTCTCACTGCTGTGTTCGTATCGACGTGTGGCAGTTTCTTGCTGAGTGACGTTCATTATTGTTGTTGCATGTTATTGTGTGCCATTGTGAGAATGTTGGAGCCTGAATTAGAGCAACAAACAAGCATTCGATTGCTTGTTAAACTTGGGAAGAGTGGAAGTAAAATCAGGGACATGTTAGTCCAAGTTTATTGGGATAATGACATGAAGAATATGGCAGGTACAAATGGATTAAACTTTCTGAGGGGAGAGAAAGTGTCACTGATGAAGAGATGTCAAGGCAGCCAGTAACAAGCAGAACTGATGAAAACATTGCAAAAATTCATCGAATTGTATGTCAAAATCGTTGGCTGACTGTAAGAAACATAGCAAACCAAGTAATCACCACCAGAGAAAGTTAGGAAAAACTGAACTGAAAATCTTGGCATGAGAAAGGTATATGCAAACATGGTACCATAAAAGCTCACCAACGAATAAAAAACAAAGGAAAAGTTGAAGTTTACCTTTGGAAAGGCAAGACCATGTTTTGGGCCATATTATCACTAGTGATGAAATATGGGTGTACCAAAATGATCCTGAAACAAAGTTTCAGAGTGCACAGTGGAAGTCAGCCAATTCTCCACAACCAAAAAAGTTTTGTCAGTCCAAATTAAGAGTTGAAATGATGTTGGTAATCTTTTTTGGTATCAGAGACATGGTTCATTATGAATTTGTTCGAGCTGGACAGTCAACCAAGTTTACTATTTGGAAGTGCTGAAAAGGCTGTGTGAAAAAGACAAAAATGGCCTGAAGTTTTTGCCAACAACTCATGGCTCTTGCCTCATGACAATGTACCAGCTCACACAGCACTGTCTGTGGGGGAGGTTTTTAGCCAGCAAACAAATAATTGTATTGGAACACCCTACCACCTGATCTGGCCCTCAGTGGCATTTTCCTTTACCCAAAGATCAAGGAATTATTGAAAGGAAGACATTTTGATGACATTCAGGACATCAAGGGTAATATGAAGACAGGTCTGATGGCTGTTCTAGAAAAAGTTCCAAAACTTCTTTGAAGGGTAGGCTACGCACTAGCCTTAGTGCATAGCTTCCCAAGGGCAGTACTTCAAAAGTGACTGTTCTAATATTCAACAATAAGGTATGCAGCACTTTTTCTAGGATGAGTTCTCGAACTTAATTGTCAGATCTCATAATAACAATAGCATCTCAAATCAGTGCAACAAAGACAGATCTTTAAATAAATTGTGCAAAGACAACTATTTAATCAGTTAGAAAAGGTAAAATTAAATCAGTAACTCATACTATACCCAGGAATAAACCCCATACGTAGCAATAAATTTCAAATGGATCAGGGATCTAAATGTAAAAAGTGAAATCTTACAACTACTAGAAGAAAATAAGGATGAATTTCTCTTTAACCTGAGGAGAAGGCTTTCTATAAAGAAAGGCATTGACGGGAAAAGGCTTTCTAACCATAACTCAAAATCTGGATATGATAAAAGAACCATGAATTTGTCAACATGTAGGGTGGGAGGACTTTTACAATGCAAAAATACTACATAGGAGTATATCACAGATGAAGAATAAATCCTTCAGAAAATAAACTCTTCAGAAATGAAGAGGAAAAGACCAAAAATCCATTTGAAAAATGGGCCAAAAAGGGCAATTCACACACATTCACAAATAAAATGGACACAAAACAAATGAACAGATGTTAAACTACATTCATAATAATATGATTGTAAATGAAAACTACAATGAGATATAATTTCTCACCTATCCAAGTGGCAAAAATGGAAAAACAAAAGCAATGCATGTTGTCAAAGCTGTGGGGAAACAGTTCTCAGGTGTCACCAGAGAGAACGCAAACTGGCACAGCTCGTGCAGGGGAGTAGGAAACAAAGCTCGTGTGTGCTTATGTTTTGACTCAGCAGGCCTACTGCTCTTAACCTACTGTGAAGACACACATCTCATAAAAAAGGTTTTCATAACAGCACTCTTACAGATTTACATAATATTGAAAATAAATTAAATATCCCTACACAAAAGAATGGTTGAATCAACGCTACACTACTATGCACCTATAAAAAGGATGCGAAAAATCTCTGAACTGAAACATAGTAATTCCCAGGGAACTATAGTTAGGAGAAAAAGCAAAGTACAAAAGAATATCTCTAATATATTACCTGTTGTGTTAGAAAGAAACCAAGAAAATTATAGTTAACTGTTCATTTGTACAAATGAAACCCAAAAAAAATAAACTACAACATAATGAGATTAGCCATCTATAGGGAGTGAGCAGAAATAAGACAGAGGGAATGGCAGGGAATGACACTTATACAGGGTCTGACCCAATGATGCCCCTTTTTTACTTATAAAATAATAAGCAGGAAATTCTGTAACATAACAATATCGTAACTATATTAACATAACTACTTTAAAAAGGGTGTTACTTCTGCCAGACCCTGCATGTTTGACTTTTAGAACCATGTTAGTGTTTACAGACTGAAAGTATCTGGCTGGCTAGAAGCATCTGGGAAATTTCATAAAAGAAGAATCTGTCATGGGTCTTTATACATACACAGGATTTAGTTAGCAGAAGAGTGGGAGTGATATGGGAAGCATGAAGACCAATATATTTCAAGGATAATGTCACACAAGGGTTGGAAAACTTAGTATTTGAAGATTAAGCAACACTATGAAAGCTCATGAATGCACAATTGAACTGGGCAAGCATAATTTTCTAAAACATGAGGCACCACAGAAGATTTATATATAGGAGTAACAACATAACCTAAGTGAACTACGAGATTATTCTAGTGTTGGTGTGCAGAAGGGACCAGAAGTGAGAAGATGAGAGGTAGAATCTTACTAGTGGTTAAGCCAAATAATGACAAGGGCCTCACTACAATAGCAGTGATGAGAAAAGGAAAAAAGATGAACAGGCAGACAGGAAAAATAAATCAACCAAGGCTGATAATGACTGCATGAGGTATCAGAGAATTGAAGAGTCTGAATACAAGGTGAATGATAAAATCATCAAAAGAAAAAACAGAAAAGAAATAGGAAGCAAAGAAAAAATTTCTATTGGGTCTTAACAGCTAAGTCAGGGTTGTGTAACACAGAAGCATTGCCAATTTGAGATAAAAGTGCAACATTCAGATCCAGTGGGCATCAGGGAGCATTGGACTAGTGCTTGGGAGAGAGCGGGAGAAGTGAAGACAAAAACTTTAAAGATTTGTTTTTAAAAAACTTTTTTAGACTGTTTGAGACATTCTAGAACATTTAGACACTACACTGTGTGCTATTCCAGAGCAGCGATCACCTCTTACATTTTTATATCCCTTAATGTTTAGCATAGTTCCTAGTGCACGGGAGACTCAGTAAAACATTGCAGAAGTGGGAGGAGTAGAGAAGGGAACAAAACTGCACGACTTATTAGTGTCAGAGACCTGTCTACACCCCAGGTCTTCTAACTCTCCACTGTACCATAACACAGAGATGACCTCTGAACATCTGTGCATAGGATCCCCGCCAAAAATGATGTTAAGAAATGAAAATAAAATGAACTGTGGGGATTGCTAGTTATGGAGGGTGTGGGGGGAATGATGTGTTGAATCGCAGATTCAAAGGAAATTTTTTCCAGAAAGAAAGCAGGCAACTGTATCAAATGATCACATGCTACAGGGAGTGTTTCTCTGGTCTCTTACACCAGTGACATCCAAAGCAGGGAGAGGTCACTTTTTAAAAGTATAAATTAAGAAACTTTAATCTACCTTTCAGAGCATTTTAATACTGGAATCACTCATAGCAATGGTTCAAAAACACTACTGTAATTTTCAGTAAATTTTCTCTCTACAAAATACACAATGGAAAATAAAGCCTCTATATTAGTAGCTGAACTGAACAAAAATAGACACAATATCTGAAACTGGAAGAAAAACAAAAACACCTAAAAAGAATAATCATTTACATATACCGGTAGCAACAAAAACATAAGAAATACCCAAGATCTTACCTTAAATCTCTTGTCTTGCAATACTTTCTTGATGGCCACCAGTTCTCCTGAATCACAAAGTTTGGCTTGATATACCACACCAAATGACCCATTTCCAATCACTTTAGTGTCTGTATAACTGACTTCTTGTGGCCTGTCTGGACCCTGCCCAGGAGTTGCCACCACTGTGGTCACCTTACTGCCATCCTTGTCTCCTAAAAGAAAAAGGGGATAAAAAATGAGAACTGCAAAGAATTAAACAGAGAAAATTGTCAGTACATAAACGATATTCTTTGCCACTGTTTTTAGGATTTTCTTCTTTTTTTTTTAAGCTATTTGTTTATTTATTATTATTTTTTAATGTGGGTAGTACACTGGCTGGGAATCGAACCCAGGCCGCAGCACTGACAGCGTCGAAGCCTAGCCACTACACCACCAGGGAACTCTCGCCACTATTTTTAAAGTGCTCATGTTTATCACATAGAATTACTTTATTTCAATTGTAAGCAATTTTTTTAACCACCATTTATTCAGTTATTCTGTAGGTCAGGCACCAATTTTATTCTATGCATGTGCCTCCATTTAATGAAAACACTACTACCACATGAAGTTCATAGTACTGTTCCGATAGTAAACATAAAGGTAAGAAAAGAGGACCCACCAGGGTATGAATCCTTATCTATCCAACTGTAACGGCACCAGTTATTTTCTCAAGACTGCCTGATTTTACTTGAAAATAAAGTATGTGCAACTGAAAACATCTAAACAGGCCAACTCTATTCAGACCACTCCGCCTTTAGAGGAAGGTTAAGTTTTTGCTTCTCATATTCTATCTCTTTTTAAGAAAAGAGAAGAGTAACTCTCAGAGAAAAGTCAGATGGGGAAAAATGGGGAAAGAATGTTAATTTGGGGGTAAGAAACATAAAACTTAAAAGAAAATTCAAACCTATTCTGAACTGAGATAGGTAGCTCACAGGCTTTGGGGTCTCTGCCCACTCCCCACTCCTGGCCCTTTTCCTCCCTCTCCATCCCCCCAAGTAACAATCCAAAGACTCGTCAATTCAAGCTCAAGAGCCACCTCCTACTTGACTAGGCGTTGTCATTACAGATGATAGTTCTAGAACTATCATAGATGATAGTTCACAATCATCTTTTTCTCTGAATTCTTAAACTATTCTAAGTCATTCTATGCTATCTAGCACTCAATTTTAAAAAGCTTTAAATTGGTCTTTTACTGATTTCAGAATACAAAGATTCTAGTGACTACAATCATTGTGAAGTAGCAATTATGACTTGTGCTTCTCTCTTCTCTGACCAATCTAAAACCAATTAATTCTCAGAACAAAATATAGTAAGTCTTTAGGCTCACAGACTAAACTGCATTTTTTCTTTTTATCTTCTGCTCCTCTTCCATTATATCAATTTTATTTTTAAGATGCTAACTGAATTCATACTAACCTAATAAAAGAAAAACCAATGTAACATATAACTCTACACACCAAGCCTCACATATAAAAAGATCAAAAATATAATTTTCCAAAGGTTTGAGTGTTTTTCCCCTACCAACTATAAAACTGACAGATGAACGAATAGTATCTAAAATGTTAGAGGCAAATTATAACCAATATTTATAATCATTTAAGTTTACAGAGAAATTAACACAGACAAAAGTCAATAATAGGCAGTCTATATTATATAATGGCCAGCTATCTTGAACGCATATTGTTAGTTCCAAGGTGAAACACCCCAACAGGTACGATTTAGTTAGCACAAACACAAAACTACCTGTGGAAAGAATAACTCAAGCCTTGTCAACACCATCACTTCTTACCTTCATTACTTTTATTTACAACAGTATTGCACGTGCTTTAAGTGTACACAAACCCCAACACGAGCCAACAAATATATAGCAGTTCTCAAAGCTTTCAAATGCTCCCTTCATATCCCACTTCCTACTAAAATAAATCTTAAATACACTTGCTAAAACACAAGCTTAATCTGACTTCTAAATCATCATGCTCCACTCCCCCCAAAATATTCCATATTACTTTTGTTTGTGACCATATTAATCATAACTATAATTTTTCAGGTTGACTATAAATCTTACTGTAAGTTTTCTTCTTCATTTATAAAATAAAGCTGTCTTTATCCATATTATAACACTCCTAAAGACAGAATCAATCTTTTGAACTTAAACTCTAAAGAGATCTAGAAAGGTCAGATTCAGAAAAATTAAAATCCAAGGTACTGAATATGTTTCCTTATAATCCAATTGTCCCAAAGAAAATAAAAAGCCGAAGTGATTTCAAATAGTTTGACTCTTCCCTAGACCATCTAAGTTAAAATCATATCGCCAAAAAGAAAAAATCAAGAGCTATGAATTAAAAATTCCACTGAACAAGTTGCTTATAAAACTTCGTACACCTAATTCATAAAACAAAGAATTATATTTTTAATTAAGATAAATTAATAGATTTTAAGAATGACTATTGTACTCCACAGTCTTAGCTGAAAACAAAAGCTGTCCAGATATAATGAAAAATTATGCTTTTCTACTGCTGTATAACCATATTTCAATAAAGAAAACAGTAGTCAGCTTAGTGCTTGCTCCAATTAAGAGAATTTAAGCAATATAAACTTGTGTTAAAACTTTCCCCTCTTACCTACTCTAAGGTTGTATTTCTAAAAAAACAAACAAACAAACAAAAATTCACGTTTCAGAAAAATGGTTTCAGAGCCTCAAGAACCAGCTATGAAAAATATCCATCACAACCCTGGGATTTAGCATCTCTTCAACCGCAACTACTACACATGGCAATATCTAACCCAGCATCATAATCTGCATATGGAAAATGCATGTGTGAGACAATTCTGCAAAAACATTAAAAGCAAAATAGAAAGATAAACAGGTCTTACAGATGCTATCACTGAAAGACACTCTTAAGGTCTCTTAATCTGAAACTACACTGGATGTGGACAAAAATACAATCTTTTCACCTTCTTATACATCTAGTAAAAAACTACTTACTACCTTAGCAGAAAGTAAAATATTCTCTTTCTAACAGTTAAGAGAAATTGCTGAGAACTCTTACAGGCTGTACTCTACTAATATGAAATCCCTAGGTATACTAGGAACAATGGCTCTCAGGCTTTCTATTGCAAGCATCCTGGAATTTTTATTCAGAAACCATCAATCTCTTCACACTGCTCCATCAGAGATCTGAAATAGCAGAGCTGTATAGAATGGCAAGATTACACTGGGGGTGACTTGGCATGAACATTAGTAGCTCATGGGACAGTCAGCAGCTAGTATGCCAAGGAAAATCATGTCACCAATTTGGCATTGTAATTTGCCAACTTAGCAAGAAAATAACAGCTGTATAAAATTACACTGTACAAAGAACTTTCCAAATCATTGTGTCACCTACTCTAATACTTACAATAAAGGTAGGAATATATTATTAAATTTACTATATAAATGAAGAAAGTAGGTAACAGAGATTAGTTTATCCTACATCATAAAGCTTTAGCAGAACTCTTCACTTGCCTCACACTGTTCTGCTATATTTTACAATCTTCCTACTATAGCCGAAAGACTAACTTCATATACTATTACCATCTCCAAAGCAGCAGATGTTTCTGAAAAAAATGATGTAAAAAGAGTAATAAGTAGTAAGAGAATAAATGAATAATCTTTTATAGTTTTCAGGCCTTAATTATTCACTTGTTAACAGCTAAAAGCTTTTTTTAAAATTTTTATTTATTTCTTGAGAGGTGGTTCCCTGGCTGGGAATCAAACCCAAGCCACAGCGTTGAAAGTGTTGAAGCCTAGCCACTACACCAACAGGGAACCCCCTTGTAAAAGCTATTTTAAAGATACTTTGGCAACATTAGATTTTGAAATTTATCCCAAAGCAAAAGCATATGGAAAACAAAAATGTAAAACAATTGATTCTGTAATGTTTAAACAATTTAACATTTGCTACTAGAAACTGGATAGTTTTGGATCTTAGCAATAGAGCAGCATTTTAAGTACTGTACCAAGACACCAAAATGCTCCTAAAAAGCTAGAAATCATAACAAATCTGCCTCATATTTTAAAAGAAGTCACCACCTTCCCCAATACTAATCTTCCCAGAATGCCTGGTATGGTGACTCGTACACCAATTAGAGTAAAACTGGTTTCCAAAAAATGCCACTGTAGTAACAGCTTGGCTTCAGGCTCTCTCTGGCCAGAGGAATCCTGGGCTCCTCTACTTCAATTAAAATTCACTCAGGTGGTGTTAATTTCATGTTATAACTGGAACACAAAATTAAATCCCTTACGCTTTACCTCAGTAGATAAATCTTAACTACACAGATCATAATAGACTCCTCAAGGACAGCATCCATCAGAACAAATCACTTTCTATTGAAGGCTGTTAGATGCAGAATAGTTTTTACGAAAGACTCTGGCATATCCCAAAACGTGTGGCATAGTTCTCAATCTCTCAAACACAGGTTTGTACCTGTAAAAAATACAATCCACCCTGAGATGAACAAATACTACAGCATAACACAGTCCACATCCAAAGTGTATAGTCAGCATTCAAAAACCAAAGGCCACTTAAAGCAAGTTTAAATATTTAAGAGGTATCTGACTCAGACATTCTCATTTTATATGAATGATAAATCTCAAGGTTGAACATACTTTAGTTAGTTAATTTTCCTTAAGATTGATGAGCCAAGAAAAAATAACTATGACACTTTTTAACTAAGAGGCTTTTAGAGATATTAGTTAATAAGCCATACTACTGATACAAAGTAAAAGAAGTCAGTAATAATTGTCTCTGTAAAATCTTCCTTTAACTCAAGAATAAGGTCTCCATGTAGATATAAAAGAAAGTTTAAAGTCTGTAACAAAAGCCCAGAGAAACCACAAACCACAACCTGTGACCACAAGGAAGATACAACGTATTTTTATGAAGTTTTTACATAACAACAGTAGAGAAAATAGCATTGACTATTGCTTCTCTAGCAGGAAGATACCTATTTTTATGGATGTTTAACAATATGGCAAACACTCCATTGAAAAGTATTATATAAATTACTCAAAAGAACCAAGAACTTTATTTCCAGACATGATTAAAATTGTCTGAAGAGTAAACACTGATAACCACTGTCAAATTTTCAGGTTTTTAAATCAAAGTTCAAACAACTCTTTATCCTAAGTAACTGCTAAGGAACTTCTATTAAAACAAGATGTTCTTCCCAAAATAAACAAAACAGCTTAGAAACATAAAAACAACATAAAAATTAATAAGCAAAAAACTAAAAACTAAGGAATGAGGTCCACAGGATCAGACAAATTTTAAAATAAACTTATTCTTGTCATGAAATATGGGTTCTACTTTATATGTAAAAGCTCTGCTCACATACCTTGGAGCAAAACTATGAAGAAAGGGTATGCCGACCAAGCAGGTCAATCAGTCAAATCAACCCTAATAATTAAGAGCATTATTTAAAAAAAAAAAAAAAAAAAAAAGGTTAGGGCAATTTCCATTAATCTCGATGTTGATAAAAATCTTTCTAGCAGGGCCTTTTCCCTTAAACACCATTTATCTCTACATGATATCTAAGGCAGCAGTCCCCAACTTTTTTGGCTCCAGGGACCAGTGTCATGGAAGACAATTTTTTCTTTGGACAGGGGGCGGGGGACCGGAGAGGGAAATGGTTTTGAAATGATTCAAGTGCATTGCATTTATTGTGCACTTTACTTTTGTTATTATTACATTGTGATATATAATGAAGTAACTATACATCTCACTTGCCACTACAGTCTGCCAGCAGATGCAGCTTAACTGTCACTTGCCACTTGCTGATGAGATTTTAATATGAGTTTTTATTACTGTCTCTGTGCATTCAAACTTCCCTGCTAATGTTAATCTGTATTTTCAGGGGTTCCCCAGCACTAGAATAACCACCTCAACGTCACCTCAGATGATTTTCATAAGGAGCATGAAACCTAGATTTCTCGCATGTAAAGTTCACAATAGGATTCAGGTTCCTGTGAGAATCTAATGCTGCCACTGATCTGACAGGAAGTGGATATCAAGCAGTAATGTGAACGATAGAGAGAAGCTACAAATACAGATGAAGCTTCATTTGCTGGCCCGCCACACACGTCCTGCTGTGTGACCTGGTTTCTAACAAGATGGAGACCCCTGATCTAAAGGAATGGAAAAAACAAAACCAACAAAAGAATCACTAAATTTTCTTTGGGGATAGGAAGAGTAAATAAAAGGAGAGGCAGGGAAAACAAAATGGACACACGGTACACATAGGCTGGCTTTTGGAAATGTTTCTCTGCATATCACCTCTCTAACACAAATCAGAAACAAAAGGTGGCAGAAGATAAATAAGAAACAGAAAAGACCCCAGAGTCCTTAAGAGTGCAATAAGGCAGCATTTTCAATCACGGAAAGATAACAATGTCAAAGGAATTAACAAGCATCAATTCTGAAAAGCCATGGAATTCCCTTTAACCTGTTTCCCATCTGCCTCAAGACACTCACCAGTGGTGCTTGGAGCTGCAGCATTTACCCCGAGATAACATGCAGATTATAGTTCTAACCTTACCCGCCAAAGTTTGCAATAAAATATCTCACTTCTATTACCATTTTCACATCACTCTAGTGTATCAGTTTCCAAATGGTGATACAACTATCTCTGGGGTACATGCTAGGCCATTCAGGAGTACACAAAAAATAAGTAACAGTGAAAAAACAAGTAAAGTAAAAAAATGCAAAACGTTAGTTATGGAACAATAAATGTTAAGTTCGAATCACTGTTAATGGAGACACTTCAAAATTAGATCACATTAGCAAATGATGATTGGTGAGGACGTGGCTATGAACCCTTCCCCTAAAACGCTCTTCTACCAATTATTACAGTTTCAGAACAATCCATTTGTGATGTTTCTAGAACTTCCCCAAACATATAAATAACATTCATATCCAGACTGTCTGATCAGTTCAGTTACTGACTGAGTAAAAGTAAGTGCATTGTCTTTAATCGTGATTCTTTTCAAGTAGTGTTTCAATTTAATATTTATGGATCAGTGGTTGAAGACAGGAACAGTCAAAAAAACAAAACTTGATGTGGATTATAACCCAGGAGACAGTAAAAAGGTAAATGCCTCAGACACTACACAGAAGAAAAGTAAATACTCTGAAGAGTATATTAAATATGGATTTTCATTTGTAGGGGATGATGACTGTCCTAAGCCTTTGTGTGTTGTGTGGGGAAATATTATCCAACGGTTGCATGAAACCCTCTCTACTCATGTGACATTTAGAAACTAAACATTCTATGCATAAAAACAAAGAAATACATTATTGTCGTCACTTAGAAAAGCATCGAACTGTTACTTCTTACATGATGTCAGGAAAGAAAGACAGTGAGAATGCAGTTGAGGCTTCATACGGTATTGCTTATCGCATAGCTAAATGTGGTAAAAATCACACCAGAGCTGAAAGATATAATTTCTCCTTGTATTATGGATACCCCTTTTTTGTATGTTTGGGGAAGAACATGTCTGCAAAATCAATACTATCTCTTTTTCAAACAATATGTCACGGCGAATTCAGGAAATGTCTGACACTGTTGAAGTTGTAGAAGTAGATAGAATTAGAAAAGTAAATTATTTTCCATCCAGGCAAATGAAAGTATAGATGCTGCTGATTTATCTATTTTGCTCATCATCGTGAAGTACTTGGTAGGAAATGAAATTGAGGATAACCTGTTGCTTTGTTACCCATTGACAGAGCATGCCACAGGCAAAGATATTTTTAACGCAATCAATAGTTATTTCATTGAACAGGACATTAGTTGGTGAAAATGTTGTGCTGTATGCAATGACAGAGGCAAGCATATGTCAGGTTGTTTCACAGGGCTATGCAACTGATTAAAGAAGTAGCTCCCCATGTACCATGGAGTCATTGCTGCATTCATAGACAAAGTCTTGCATCCCAGCCTCTTCCTAGTGATCTGAAAGATGTTCCTGATAAGGCTGTAAAAGTGGTAAATTAAGTCACAACCACAAAACACCAGATTGTTTAAAGCGCTGTGTGAAGAAATGAACAGCATTCACAGCACATTCCTTTTGCAAACAGAGGTAAGATGGCTATCTCGTGGCAAAGTACTTACACGGATGTTTGAACTTAGACATGAAAGAAGTTTAGGTATTTTTTGAAAACCATCGTTTCTCTCTTGCTCCAAAGTTGCAGGACAGTGACTGGCTTCAAAGTCTTGCATATTAATCAGATATTTTTCTAGAAATAAACAACCTTAACTTGGGACTTCAAAACAGCTCATCACTATATTCAAAGTAACTGACAAAACAGAGTCAATGATTTAAAAACTGGACTTTGGGAAAGCGTGTATGGGAAGAGGTCAGCCTGAAGTTTGTGAAACTGCCCAACTTCTTACCTGAGAATGACTTGCACCTATCTCAACATGTGAAAGAGAATACTGTAAGTTATTTGGAAGCTCTTAAAGTGTCCTTTTAGAAGTACTTCCCTCAACGTGGAAAAAGAAAACAACTGGACTGCAGATCCCTTCAATGAAGAATTCTTCAAAGAAGCTAAACTATCAATCAATGAAAAAGAGCAGTTAATCGAACTTTCAACTGATTCTTCTTTAAATTTGATTTTAAAAGAAAGCATCTTATTACTTTCTGGGTAGATGTCAGTGAGGAATACAAACAGTTTAGTGAAAAGCATCAAATGCCCCTTGCCATTTACTAATACTGAACTAGTGGAGAGAGCTTTTGCTCTTACACCTTCATAAAAAATAAGTACCTAAACAAGCTTAAAGCAAGTCCAGATTTAAGACTTACATCTTTTAGCCTGATTTCAAGATCTGCATAACAATTATTACAGACTTTTCAGATAACACAAACATTATTATTAATAATAAATTCAAAGTTTTAAATACTTGATCATTATCGCTATTTAACTATGTTACAAATATTGTAAAACTAAATCTGTGATTTGTACTTTTTGGGCAGTAATTTTTCTTTTCTAATTTATTACCTCATTTTTACTATTTTACATTAAGATAAGCACTGAACAAAATTGTCAGTATTTAAAAACAGCTATTTTAAAAACAAGGGGTAAAATTTACAGAAATGGATTTAAAAGGGGTACACAAGTGGAAAAAGGTTGGGAACCACTGCTTTAGTATATCCATAGTCTTTAGAAACAAATGACATCATTCTATTTACAGCATTCTATTTTTAGTAGTGGTATTTCCATTTACAAAGTATAGTAATTCTCCATTGGTGAAAATGTCGAATCCTAGAAAACGTAGCATTCTTACACATGAAAAAAATGATTAAATATTGATCATCATATACATTTGTTACATTAAAATGAGAGACAAGTTCTGTTTAGAAATAACTCCAAAAATAGTTTTTATATTTTATTTTCACACTGAAAACCAGTCAGATTAGCTTTAGCCTCAAAGAGCATGTTAATGTAAAAGTACCATATTTTTCCATGTATGAGATGATACTTTTGTCTAAAATAGTTAGACCAAAAATTGGGGTCATCTTATACACAGGAGTAACAGATTGATACTGCTTTCTTAATGTTGAGTTTGAAAAATAGGTGTCATCTTAAAAGGGGGGGTGGGGGGGTGTCTTATACATGGGAAAATATGGTAAATTAATGCTACAGTGAGCTGTAACTTTTTTTTTAATGGGGAACGGGTTAAGGAAAAAAAAAAAAAAGAGTCCAATTTTTGTCCATAGAGGCATAATGGTGTAATATGCACTCTGAAGTCATACAAAGGTTTGAATCACATATTCTAGCACTTACCATCTATAAAATACAGATAGCTGCTACTATATAGGGTTGTTGTGAGGATTAAACAACAGGGTAAGCAGGGTTTTTTAAGTGTCACCGTATAGTGGATGTTCAATAAATTAAAGCTTCCTGAACTTAGAATTATTGTCAGTGGAAATAAAAAAAGAAATCTTCTGCTCTGCTATGCTCTTTTAACATGCCCTACTACAGTGCTTATCATGTGTTTTACAATGATTAAGAGTCTGAGCCCTCACTTGACTAAGAGCTCTTAGGAAAGCCAGACATTTAACTGAATCATTATATTTCCCTAGTGCTGATTAGCACAGCGCAATGCAGGTGCTCAGCAAATGTTTACTGTTGAATTTATATAAGAATTGCTCAAGCAGAATTATTAGGATTTGGGAACTGATTACTTCATGCTAAACATTAAGCAATGCTTTTGCTTCTCCTTACGCTTGCATTGATCAGATAGAAATCTCAAGAGATATGGTATATAGAAAGGCCTTACAAGTAGTAAAACAAAATAGAGGGCTTACTAAAAATATGATAACAACAAGCAGCCCAAACAAATGACCCCATGTGCCACATGAGGATATATTTACAGGTAGGAGAATTACTGTTTCATAACCCTTTTTCAAATCATTCTGATTTCTTTGGAGCATCAATATGCAGCAATGAGTAAGAAATGGGTAAGGATATCTCTGAGTCTGAAGTTCAATTTGTATCAATATACAGGGTGGCCCAAAAGTAGGTATACAGTATATTTTATTTGCATTTTATTAGATCGTTTATTACTTACATTTACATTTGTTTAACACTTTAATCTTGTAAGTCTACCACCAACATTGCAACATTTCTGGAACTTGTCCAGTGCACTGTGACACATAGTACAACACAAATCACATACAGTCTGTTGTGATGATTGATTCAACTGTGGACCTACTTTTGGGCCATCTTATTATATATGTAAATATGTACTTGAACACCATTTTACAGTTTGCAAGTGCCATTCACAGCAGACATAAGAATCACTTGGAAGAGTTTACTAAAAATGAAGACTGCAAAATTTTACCAATTTTATCCTTAGAGAGACTCAGACTCAGTAGGTCTACAGTGAGGCTCAGGAAACTATCTTTAATAAGCACCCCCAAAATGATTATTTTTTTTTACCCCCCGTATGTGGGTAGTTCCCTGGCTGGGAATAGAACCCAGGCCGCAGCGTTGACAGCGCCAGTGCCGAAGCCTTAAGCCACTACACCACCAGGGAACTCCCCCAAAATGATTCTTAATGCAGTTCCAGCTACCATACTTTGAGAAAAACCACAATACCATCCCTACAGCTTCGTGACATATTCATGTTAATCATTTAACGAATGGGAGAAACTAGTGTTCAAAAAGGTTTGGTAATCTGCCCAAGATAACCTCTTCAAGAAAGTGTAACTGCAGGATTCAGATCCAGCTATTAAATCTAAAACCTACACCCTACTACATTACTTTGCTTAAGACCATGTCATAAAAATAACACACAGGGGTTGAGGTCCTAAAACAACTTTCTATTTTTCCCCAAACTGAAAATTTCAAATATTTTACAGATGATTCTAATGCAATTTATCTATTAACTACCTAAATTTTTACTTCGAAATATCCATACTCCTTTTGAACTAATTGACACATTTTAAAAATTCTCTTAAAACTCAATTTTTACTTTAAACCAAACAAACCAAAAACCAGAATAAACCATGCTAACTTTCAACAGCCTAAACTTAAATATTATTTAACTTATAAACCATGAAGTGGAATCAAGCATATTTTCCTTTTTTTCTAACTCCAGTGAACCGGAAGAAAATCAAACCAAACCCAAAATGAATAAATATTTCACTTGGTCTTAAGCCCTCACTTGAAATAATATCAAGATATATTTTAGAAACAGGTTTATTTCCCACTAAAGTCTTCTAGAAGACTTGCAGCATGTGTGTGTAGAGTTTTGGCTTTTAGGAATTTACATTATAATCTTTAAGTCTTAAACATGCTTATATAGCTTGATATACAAATTTAGGGTAGAGGGGTAGTAGACAGTACATTTAAATTCTTCTTAATGAGGAAGTTTACCATATAACCAAAGAAAGAGTACACTATATATGGGTGGAAAGAGTAAATGGTAAACACTTCAACTAAAGAAACATATAATACTTAAAAAACACAATGACTCATTGATCCAGTGGTCACACTTCTGGCAACTTCAGTCTTGATCAGGCAGCCACAAATCCAGAAGAAAGCCAGAAAACAGCACTCACAAAGCTGATATATTTTATTCTAGTTTTTAATGAGTGTAATATTAGTATCAATACTAGGAAATTTTTTTTTGATAGATTAGGTATGTGTTTGACTCACCACACATCTCCCCCTTGATCCTCGATAATTGCCTTCTGACAACCCAAATTTGCGCAACGTAACAGCTCACTCAGTGTCTCCCCTGAACTATGCACCAAAGTTATCCCTACCCTTAAACTCAAACTGTTTTCCCTATAGCACAGCACACAAATGTACACACCTTTTTACATGCATTATTTTAAAGTGGTGGTTATAAACCTAAAATATTCTGTTAAATTTCAACTGGATGTAGAGGGAAAATGGGATTTGTTTTCTTCCAGAACACTTGCTTACTGTAGGCTGGTCCTATATGCTTTACCAATTACAATTTAACAACATGGATGAAAGTGGGGTGCCATAAGACATCATAAATTCCTAACTGGGCAGGTAATGGTGGATAGTCACGCTCCAGACCTGTAACTTCTTTAGTGAAAGAGTTTTAAGCCAGCCCTGTCCATTGTTCTTGTGCATTAGGTTAACACATCTTTGAAATGCCAGAACTCCTAGAAGGTGTAACCACCCTCCAGAGAGCACATAATCTTAACTATCCCTAAATCCAATCCCCACTTTGCTTTCTCCCACCTTCATGTACGTAATCTTCCTTACTTTTACCCTCCTTAATTTCAAACACATAAAGGAAACTGAAGAAGTTATTGTTCTCGGGAGCATCTGACATCTTTGCTTCCTGGCAACTGTCAGTTTCAGCTAAAATAAACTCTTTTAACAGAAATTCTTTACAGGTTTGGGTCATTTTTCACATCAACACAATGACTTTCCAATCCATGAGGGCAGCAATCAGGTTACCACGCATTTGTTGCTATGGGCTCATTTTATGTCTATGCACATAGCAGGCTGTGAGATAGTAATTCATTTATAAGTGAACAAATTACGGCAGGATTCCACTATATTTTGCGAACTGCTAAAGCTCTGAAAGTCACTAAACAAATACCTCTAACTCTTCCTCTAAGATGACAGAAGACCCTGTCATTACCTCTCAAACGGGATGAGTCACCTAATAGACTGAGAAGAAAATGCAAAGACAAAATTCACTGATTTGACAATTTTCCCTGGCACCAACCCTGATCACCACACACCATCGTCACCAATCATCATCACAAATAACTATTTGTGCAGCACTTGAAAGTTTACAAACATGTTCAGACCCACTGCCTCACTTTATCCAGGCAACAGCAGAATGAGGGAGGTAAAGCCAATACTAAATCCAAAAGGGAAGAACTGAAGCTCAAGAGGTTAAGTAAAATTGCTCGAGATCATTAATATTGAAAACCACAACCCAGCTCATCCAATTCCCAAGTTTATTGCACTTTCCAATGCCTGTAAAAAAAAATAAAAAAAAAAAAGGAAGCGAATGAAGCCAGTTATATCCATTCCAAAATAAATACATACAAATAACTCAGTCCAATATAACCAACATTTTAAGTAAGCATCCTCACACCTTTTAATATAAAGGCAAAAATACCTTTTGGTAGAAAAGCACTTCATTTAGCCTGAGATATAAGGCTACCAGAGTGAAAAAGCATCTACATTTTGGGGTAAAAGGAGAGCCAGAATTCCCAAGGAAAATCAAGTCAGTGAATTGATAGTAAACATTTAAATTTAAGCACTTGAACAGATTTATCAGAATACAAAGTGATAATCCACTAGTTAACCACAGCTGCTACTTTTGCAGGAACAGAAGGAACATTGCCTGTTTCTTTTGCCCTGGTTTATTCTAAATAAGAAACATACCGGGGACTGAAAAAGCAGGAAAGCAAGACTCTTCCAATCAATAAACAGAAAAGGAATAGAAAAACTTAATCTCTACATCACACAGTTTTAGGAATCTTCTGTTGATTTAGCTAAACTACAACATTTTACTTCTCCTAAGTTTAAAGATACTATGTTTGCTTATACTGTAACGATAAAATTTATTTTTAAAAAGTATCCCAATGTATATAATATCTGGGTGGTGGTTGCTGTCCCATGTCACAAAAAAATCTCAGAAATCTGTATATATGTAAATATCAAAGTAGCACATTGTTCCTCATTTCCAGTTCTAAACAGATTCCAAAGATACCCTGGGATGTATAATGCAACATACTTTCTTATCATCACCTTCTCTCTCCCCCAACAGGAATTATTCAAATGTTATCCTCTCCCACCATTCCCTTAAATCTGCAATTATTCTTGTGTCAATTAAATCCACCTCAGGCAACACCCTAGGTTACACCACCTTCTTCCGTAGCCCCCACCTTAGTTACCTGAGGAAACTTTCCCTCCCTTTTTCTTCCCTACTCTGACTTAAAAAGAAAACAACAGCCTTAACCACAGCAGGTTAGCAGAAGAATAGCAAGCCTTGAAAAGCCAAGGCCATCAGCCTATAAAATTCATGAAAAGTACTCGGAAAGATCTGTCCGCCTCCTATGAGCCTCTATTCATTATCTTCCCTGGATTAAATCCCTTTGTCAATCAAGTATTAGGATTCAGGAGAAAATTTGAAAACTAATTTTTAGGGGGTTTCTAGTTTCAATTACCATTCCTTCGATATTATTATTTTCTATCACTGTTTACTGCAAACATGTAGATATCTGAGTTCACATAGTTTAATGAGACTTTTACAGAATAGCCTGGAAACCGAATCATTTTTATATTACCTATTTACAACACTTTCGATGGAAAATGTTCTGGGCACTGATTAGCACTCTTCCAATAAGAACTATGTGTCAACAGTGTTCTGACGCAACCAGTACTTTCTGAAAGAAGCTGCTTGGTTTTAAAGAAATACAGTAGACTCTCCATCAACTGGAACTAAAGAAACCAGCCAGTTGCTTGAGCTCCGGTTAACAGAGTCTACTTACATTTATCTGGCATACCAATCCCCATGGGTGCCAGTTACCTGAGAATCTACTCTATTTCAAAAGATATATAAATTCAAAAGAGAGTGTCTAACTTCAGTAACAGGATGTTCTACACTTTCCTTTAAAACCTTTTGGGCCCCTGTGACCAGTTTTATGGAAGACAATTTTTTCCATAAAATTCCATTTATGCAGCCATAAATGTCTCTATTTTTCATATTACCAGGCTGAATACTTTGCAAACAGCCTTTGCATAATGAAATAATTACACAACCCACTTGCCACTATAAGCCTGCCACCAGATGCAGCCTAACATCACTGCTACCCACTGATAGGGTTTTGATCTGCAAGCAATTTACTATGGTCTCTGTGCAGTCAAACCTCTCTTCTAATGTTAATCTGTATTTGCCACCACTCCCCAGCATTAGTGTCACCGCCTTAGGTCCACTCAGATCACCAGACAATTAGATTCTCATAAGGAGCATGCAACCTAGAACCCTCGCATGTGCAGTTCACAACAGGGTTCAGGCTCCTATGAGAATCTAATGCTGCCGCTGATCTGACAGGAGGCGGAGCTCAGGCAGTAATAATGTGAGTGATGGGGAGCGGCTGTAAGTACAGATGAAGCTTCCCTTGCTTGCCCACCACTCACTTCCTGCTGTGTGTGGCTTGGGGGTTAGGACCCCTGCTTTAAAACATCAATGTGGATGAGCACTCTGAGGCTACATGGAACATTTAACATAAAGATGCTGTGAGGATGCTGGTCACAACAGTGCACAATGTCCTTATGGACCTTGTCAATGATACCAGTTTCCCTCTACAGAAGGTGCGAGAAAGCTCAGGGCCAACTTTTGGACCCATATTTTACAGGAATACAAAACCTTGTAACATCTGAGGGCTGTCTGGAAAGTACACAACCACAAAACCATTCCTGTTATAGTGACAATGGCTGGATTTTTTTTCTGGACAGCTCTCGTATATTTTGCATATTAACCTTATAACATACATACTAACCTTGTAACATATTCTATATACTAACATCACATTCTTATTTTCCCTTTACCTAATTTCTTCCAGTGTTGTGGTGCTGTAGTGGTTGCAGCATATATATTTATGTTTAAATCTTTTCTGGAATATAGCAGGTTATAAGATTACATCAACTAAGTAGCTGGTTGGTTCAAAAAGTTTTTAGAGTGTCTATTATATGCCAGACCTGTGCTGAAGGCTGGGGATAAAAACTGTCAATGGGACAAAATTAATGCTTTTGGTCAGGAAACTGAGAGCTAGCAGACAAAACTGACAATTAAACAAGTGATAATATCATAAGAAAACCATTTACAAAATGCTAGTAGGAAAAGCATTCACACAGGGAACATAGAAGTCTAAGATAGTTGGGAAGGTTTCCCAAATGAAATGTTATCTAAGCTGTGACTTACAGTCTGATAATTCAAGGGGGATAATGATGATGGTGAGAATGAAAAGAAAAAGATTAACTTGAGAGATATTGAAGAGATAGAATCAAAAGGCCTTGGTTGGGATTTCAGGGTATGAAAGATCTTCTGAAAGGGGTGAGCCAAGAATGACCCCTAGGTTTGTGGCTTGAGCAACTGAGTTAATGATACACAGTGGTTAAGACACAGGCTCTACAGCCAGACTCTCAGCTCTGCCATTTAAAAGGTAGAAATCTTGGACTCCTCTGTACCTCAGTTTCCTCATACATATGATGGAGATGATTAAGTATGTCTCCTCCAACAATTAAATAAACTAATTCATGTGAAGCATGCAGAATAATAGTAGCATATAAACATTCAATATCACCATTACCACCACCACCATCCTGTGGTATGAAGATTATAGGAAAAGGGAGAATGACAAGTTCATTCTTAACATAATGACGCTAAAGTGCCTGCTGAACCTCCAAGTGGCAACAGTCACATTTACGGCTCTGAATTGAGAAAGGGCTTTGCACTAAGAATTTAGACTTAGGAGTCATGAGCATATGGATGATCATTAAAGCCACCAACCTGAGTAACATGGCTCAGGAAGAAATGTGGGAAGTGAGATAACAAAAGAACCTAGGAGAGCCACATAAGGAACACAGCCATTCAAAAGGGACAGATAGGATAAAGAACCTGAAAAAAAGAGTCTTGAGAAGTGGCCAGCAATGTATGAGAAAAACTAAGAAGCTAAGGTGAGAGTGTATTTCTAGAAGAACCAACAGTACCGAATGTTGCTAAGAGGTAAATAAGATAAGGAGAGAAAGGTATTAATTGGATTTAGAAATAAAATCTTGCCCCTTAATGCCAAGTTTATGAGACATGACCATTGTTGTCCTATCGGAAAGGTAAGAGGTAACATGCATTAAAGGAGCTATTAATATAAGGTCTAACTGCTAAGTCCTATTAAACAGGAAAAAGATATTCAGTCCAGATGACAGCCAGCCAGGAGAAACAGCAATGGACTCTTAGAAGATATCATTAAAAGACTAGTGTTTGGAGTTTAAAGAAAAGAGCAAAGCACTGCAGGTTTTAGACTGGACAGGCATAACAAGAGGCAAAATACAGAAAGCACATGGCACAGTCAGAAATAGTTAATTAATTCAAATAGGGTGATTCCCATTGCATGAGGGTTTGGAGTGGTAAAACTGATATGCAAGTAATGCAAATATTTAAACATCTTTCCTCCCTGGGAAATGCCTAATTATTCTTTAATTCTCTGTTTATATGCTACCTCTTCAGTCTATCTTTTGGTAAAGCTAGACTAACTTTTCTTTATGTCCTCAAGTTACTTTCTTTTCATATCTTTTATCATATTGCATTATAATTATGTTTCCTAAACCTTAAGCTACTCAAGGTAATGAGCTGTGTCTTGGTATTTCAGCAAGCCAAACAAGATATGTGCCCAGGAAACATTTTCTGAATAAGCACATATATGATTACAAGAAGAAAAGAAAAAAAAAAGAAAGAAAGAAAGAAAGAAAGTACGTCCTAAGGTCCAAAACAACTAAATGAATGCTTAGAACACAACCTGGTTACAGGACATGACTTTTCTGCATAGGGGGAAATTATACCTAAAATATTATAGATTAACTTACTAAACTGTTAAAGTGGAAATAAGATAGTGTACCTCCTAAGACCTTTACAAAATCTTTTTATGAAAAATAAAAGTCAGGTAATAAGTAAGGTATCTGTCATTAACTCCATTTCTGCAAGGGACATCAAATATTTGCAAATAGTGATTAATTTTTAGTTTATGTTTATAACTATACGAGGAATGGTGCTTTGTTAGCAGTTAATAAGAAATATGCTTAGGAGAAAAATACATAGAATAAAATTATCCTAACTGATTTTAATTACCAGGAATCAAATCCATATTGGTTTTTGTATTTGCTCCTCTCCTCCTCCTAAAAAATGGCTTAAGAGCCCTCAATACTCTCCCCATAAAAAATAAACTTTAGAGATCCTAGCAATGCCATTCAAATAGGGTAAATCCCAGGCCCATCTCTCCACAGAGGAAGAGTAGAGACAGACCAACTGGGTCAATTCACAAAGCAGACTCTACTTAGTATTTCTCCCTACAAAGCTCTCTGCTGGAAGAGGTGCTAACTGGGCTCTGTTAAATAAAGGCCACTGGAATGACACAGCCCTACACGCACAGGGCGACTGTAGTAAGACTTACAGCTAGCACTGCTTAAGAAATATGACTGATCCTCTTGCTAGTGGGTCACAGAAGAGCACCCGGGACACCCTATGCCAAGACAGAGTACCTCCCACACTGCTGACTCATTATTCACAGTGTCAGAAGCCTAGAGGACTTAAAGGCAGGAAACACCTTTTCTTGAAAAAGAACTTTCATCCTTGGTAAATACATAATGCCTAACATTGTCCTTTTCAGATGGTCTTTATCATCTCCTGCTGTTACTTATTTAAAACTTACGATAAACCAACACAGGATCAGCATAAGTCTGCTAATAATGACAGCTGGCTAAATTCCTTTTTATACCATACTTCCACAATCTGTAGAAGCACAGGAACTCATACTCCTTTTTAAAAGAAAATCCGTGGAAAATTGAGTTTCATTTAAAATGGGGTTGGAGGGACAGCATCCTAGCCTTTGAGTACTTTGTACTTTAATAAATAATCTGTGTGGCTTTATAAAATAGGAATTCTTACATGTGTTCATGGTATATGCACATCTTTCTGTTTTGTAAGTACTCTTTCATATTAACATCACACAGTAGGCTCAGTGATAACAAAGTTTCAAAAATCTTGAGACTAGAAAAGGAAAAAAGATACAGTGCAATTTTTAGTTCAAATACACTGTTGTCACGGATTAATGTATCACATGCTTAAGAAGCACCATTTGTGTACCACACAGGTACTGTGCTAGGAACTGTGGTCACAAAATAAGTAAGAAAAACAAAGTCCATTCCTTCACAGAGCTTTCTGTTGTTTATTTATTCAAACTCTGGGTTCAGTATCTCCAATAACTTAATAGAGCCAGGTACCTAATTATTTTCACATAATACCTCACTTAATGTTTACAATTCTGCGAAGTGCATGAAATCACCTCTATCTCAAAGATGAGAAAACTGAGGCTCCAGAAGTTAAGAGACCTATTAGAGATCACAAACTAGTAAGAGCGGCCAAATAAAAACAGCTGTTCTGACTCCTAAGTGTTGACTCCATTACTAATGTATCAATCTGTTTCTAAGAAAAAGCCAAACAAGAAAAGGTACTAATGGATGCCCAGATTATGAAATTAATGTGCAGAAATAAATCTTTAAAAAACTTTTCTGGAATGAATATATACAAATAACAGGACCGAGATTCCACTGAAGACTTTTCTGAGTTGAGTCTCTCCAAGACTCCATCCATCCAGTACAGCCCTCCATTCTCTGTACATTCATGCTTCCTAGATAAAATTGTTGTTACATGACAATGAGTCAACTGCAACTCGTGGCAACCCTGTGAATGAGTAATGTTCACAATGTCCTGTCCTCAATGGCTCTGCTCAGCTCCTGTAAACTCATGCAATGGCTTCTTTTGTGGAGTCAATCCATCTCATACTTAGTCTTCCTCTTGTCCCGCTGCCTTCCATTTTCCCCACTATTATTGTCTTTTCCAAAGTGCCCTGCCTTCTCATGATGTGCCCAAAGACAGCTTCAGTTTTGCCATTTGTTTTATATAGATAGATAGATAGATAAGATACATACATACATACATACATACATACATAAATGAATAAGAAATACACTGGAATAAAAGTTAGCTATCAAATAAATATCTGTTGAGCAATCCTATTTTCTCACCAATTTCCATTATCAAAACTGTGACTACGAACACACAGAAGAGCTTCACAGTAGACACAGTTTAAGGCTTCATGATTTGATACAGTAAACAGTCTTATGCTACTGATAACTTTGTAGATCAATAGAAAGCCATCTGGACCTAACTACATACTTTTAAAGTGCTTTAAATTTAATCAAGGAGAAAAAATACTATTTCCCCTATCTTGAGACTGCCATGCACACAACCCAGTTGCTTACCTTTGTCCTTTGTCCCAGATACATGCACTGTCCAAAAAGGAGCAAAATAAACATTACGGGGTAAGAGAACAAATGTACCTAACAATCCATGCACCACAACAGACAGAGAAGAAATGGTGGATCCCAGAAGCCAATAACAGCAGCTGAACCTTGCCAATTTCATTAATGTATCCATCAAAGCAAGTGAAGCAATACTCTCCTGCAATAAACTGTGTCCCACGTAGACAGTAGAACCCATAATTTACAAATGGCCTTGGAAAACTGAACTGTTAGATTCCAAATTTAAAAAAAAAAAAAAAAAAAAAAAGATTTTACTTGGGTAATTCAACTTCTTGGGTAGGGCAAATATTCCAGATAATCTAGCCAACAACATAAATGGACTCCAGAAGTTAACCTGATAGTGACAGTCTTAAATTTTCCTATAACAAGCAATTTTCCAGATTCCTATTTCTAGAAGAGTACAACAGACAATTCTTATGGTATCTGTCCAACACATACACACAATGCCTAACTAACCACTAATTTTCTAATTTTTAAGCTTACATTTTCAACTGTGTTACTATGTTAATAAACACACACACACACACACACACACACACCTTCCTCCCTGTCTTCTCTGAAAACTCACCCCACAACCAATGGGCTGAGCACCTGACTATATACACACCCAAGTATTTATTTATTTCTAGACTAGACTGAAAAATCAACAACAAACTCCCAGCTTTTATGGACCTAGAGTATAGTGAGAAAAGCAAATATTATTTATACAAATAACTGTCCAGTTATACATATAATAATTCAAGTAAGAGTACATAGAAGAGAATTACAGCATACAACAGAAAGCCAATTATAAAGGATCTAAAATCTGATCAGGGTTGGGTCCCCTTGAGAAATTGATGTTTCGGTTGAAATCTAAAAAGTGTGAAGGGGAGCAGGGGACAGTGGGGTGGAAAAAGATATTAACAGCATGGAAAAAGAAAAAAAAATGAAGGAGTTTAACAAAATATGTGAATAAAAGAAGGGTAGTCAGTCACCAAAAAAATCACATCTTGCATGATCTGTTTACATAAATGTCCAAATAAGCAAATCTGTGGAGATGGAGGGTAAATTAATGGTTGCCTAGGGCTGGAAAGATAGGTGGGGAATAACTGGGGAGTGAATGCTAATGGGTAAGAGGTTTATTTCTGAGATGATGAAAACATTCTAAGAGTAGATTATGGTGATGGTTACACAACCTGTAAATATTCTAGAAATAACTGAATTGTACATTTTTGGCAAATAAAATTTATGGTGTGTAAAATGTATTTCAATAAAGTGCTAAAAATAAAATAAAAATGCATCCTCCCCAAGAGGGGTGGGGCAGTGTGGTTAAAGCACAGTGAGAAAAAAGAATGGAGAAGACACTTGTAGCTGTATCATTATGCAAATTTTGTAGGCCATTTTAGTTATCACTAGGTTTAATTAAATGATTTGTTTGATACCTCAGTACACACTCATTGTAACTCAAAAATAGTTATTTGAAGAATGGATCTACTACCTCCCCAACACTGGCTTTACAGCAAAATCAGATAAATAATTTGACTACTTTAGTTAGCAGATATTTTAAATAAAACTAAAGTCACTGAGAAGTGAATGGTTTTTAATTAAGCAGATTATAAAAGTAAATATCCTGTCATACCCTATTTAGAAAAACAATGACCAACAGTGAAACTAAAACATCTGTGTTGTTTTAATTAAAAATTCGATCTTCTAGGTTGAGAAAATGGAATGAATCAGTATCACCACTATTACTCCCCCAGTAACTAAAATAGAAAAACAAATTATTGCTTTTTTAATTACCAAAAACTCACCATCAGCAACCAAACAATGAACAGGGGGGGAAGCTTTTGCTATAAACTATGAAAGAGGGAAACCAAGAGAAAAAAATAGAAAATGCTAAAGCCACAAGCAGCACGACATGGTTCCTAACACTGACTGCTCATACTTCTAAAAGCAATTCTGATGGAAAATGGGGTGAATGGACACATAGTGAGAATTCTCTATGGTACTACTAGATATGGCAGAAAGGGAAACATGAAAATGCCGAAGGTAGCTATGGAGAGGGGTGGCAAGGAAGGTCTAGGAAAATTCTACAGCTAATGTTTTTGTCCCTGAAAATCCCCTATAAATCACCTGTGAACCTCAGCAAAGGCAGAAAAACCACCATCTTCCAGATTACTGTACTAAGCTGAAGGAAGAAAACGAAGCCCACAAAAGTGTTATATATACCAGGCTCGGAAGTGGGAAAATGTTCAAAAAGAACTGCATGGGCTAAGGGACTTTTCTCTTTAACCTCCTGTCAAAACCCTCAGGCTACAAAAGAGTGGAAACAACAGGTACATTCTTGGAAGACAAAGATATCTAAAATAAGGTGCAAAAGAGAAAGAATGTACTGATGGAACGTTATATCAAAACAAGTACCTGCAGAGAGCTGCCTAATTTAACCATCTGAAAGTTGAAAAAACTGACACAAACACACTACAGGAAAAACATGCAAAACCCAACTAAGAACTGTATCTGGAAAAAAACAATCTAAAGAGCAGGAAGAAAATTACCTCCAAAGTTTATTGCTGCAGAAAAACTTATTAAGAATATGAAATAATCACAGGAGTCCAAAGATAAGGACACAAAAACAACAGAAAGATAAAAAAGGAAAATTGTTTTGGTCCTTGTATTCATTTCCTGTGGCTGCAGTAACAAATTACCATGAACTGGGTTGCTTTAAAACAGGTGTCCAACCTTTTAACTTCCCTAGGCCACACTGGAAGAACAACTGTCTTGGGCCACACATAAAACAGACTAATACTAATGATAGCTGATGAGCTACAAAAAGGCCTGTGCGTAATTTTTGTGTTTTAAGAAAGTTTACGAGTTTGTGTTGGGCCTCATTCAAAGCCATCATGGGCTACATGCAGCCCATAGGCAGGTTAAACAAGCTTGCTTTACAACAACAGAAATTATTCTCTCAGTTCTGGAGACCAAAAGTCTGAAATCAAGATATCTGCCAGGCTGCATTCCCCTCTGCAGGCAATACGAGAGAATCCATTCCTTGCCTCTTCTAGTTTCTTCTGGTAGCTGTCCACATTATTTGACTCGTGGCCTCAAGAAATCATTCTGATCTCTGCATCCATGATCACATAGCCTCCTCCTTTGGGTGTCTGTTCTCTTCTGTGTATCTCTTATAAGGACACTTGTCTGTTGGATTCAGATCCCACCCAGATAATCTAGGATGATCTCATTTCAATATACTTAATTGCAATCCACGAAAACTTTTTTCTAAGTAAGATAATTACATGTTGCTGGAATTTGACATAGATATCTTATGGGGGCTCTCTTTTGACCTACAGTTCACTATTTGTTTCTTAGCAAAACAACCATGGACCTAATAAACTAAAAACAGCAGAGAACAGAAGAGGCTTAGTAGCGCCTTTCTAGAAAAAATAATGCACAGAGGAAAGGAAATCACAGTAATGCAGAGAAAAATCAATGAAGTAATTCTGGAGAAGATAATAAATGTGGGGAACGAAGGTGATTCAAGATAAGGATAATTATTATTCCAAGAGTGAATTTCAACATATGAATGGAAAATGTATTCAAAGATACAAATGTCCCTGATATTGAGCAAATTCCATCTTCAGGACAAAAAGTTATCAGGTATATCACAAAGAACTGGCTCAGAATGGTCAACTTATTCTGGTTAAACTCAAGGATAAAAAAGATTCTATCAGTCATCCAAACAGAAAAAAAAACTAGTTACTAACTGGGGGGAGAAGGGGCAATTTGTGGGAAAACCAACAAAAAAAATGAGTTATGAAAAAACAGGGTAATGTTTTTTATACCATTATTTGGCTTATGACTTCGGCAAAATCAAGTAAGCACCTTTCTAGACCTCAGTGTCCCTATCTATAAACTGAAAGAACTGACTGAATAGATATTAGATCCCTTTCAGCACTGACAACATGATTCTATGGCAGCCAGATGAAGATAAATTTCAAACATTGGGTTTCATAGCACAGTTCTCACCTTTCAATTTTTATTCTGCTACGAACTGAAAGATATTTCAGTCACTCCTTCTATTTTCAAATATACCTACCATATTTTACCTAGCAAATTAGCAAAATATAAACACTCAAGATTAACCAGGATACAATAGATACAATAAAACTAGGCATCCTCAAACATGTTGCAGCCCTTGTCAACTGAGTTTTGAAAAGGGTTTTATCAGTTGCTACTTTTACTCTCAGAGTTTGAGGATTAATATCTTAAAACTGTTAAAAAGTCTTAAAACTGTTCCCAAATATCAAGCAAGGATGTTAGAAAAAAATAAATCATTGGATAAAGAAGATATATTTATTAGGGGCAACGATAAGGTATCTGCTGGAATAAGAGCAGTGAAAGAAAAGGTGTGGGAGAGAACTGACGGTTTATAATCTCCAGTAGTAGTTCTCAACATATGAGCCAAAGACTCTATAAAGATTTGTTACTGCAAGGAGGTCTCCAAATCCATACACATATTAATCACTATTGGAATAGAACAATAAATAATATCGTACCCACGAACATACATATACATGTTTATTCTTAAATATGAGATCCTGTTTTAATTAAGTATAATTTTCCTTAAAAACAGCAACCACCACCACCAACTATGAGGGCCTACCCTTTGCCCCAGTACTTCCCTTTCTAGGAATATGGTTTAAAAAAAAAAAAAAAAAAAAAAAAGGAATCACAAACTGAGAGAAACAGATTGATTTATGTAGACATTCACTGACGCACTATATATAATGTCACTAAATTGGAACCAATCTAGATGCTCAATAAGAGACTCATGAGAAAACAGGATATGCTCAGACTGAACAGAATATTAAAGTCATTAAAATTACATTTTCAAAGAACATTTAAGGTTATAAGAAAATATTCATGATATAAGATATATGAAATAGCAGTTGCAAACTGCTACATATACTGTGTGATTCCAATTTTGAAAACAAATGTTACATGAAAACACCAAAAAGTAGATCTGGATAGTGAGCATACAGGTAAATTCTGTGTGTGTGTGTGTGTGTGTGTGTGTGTGTGTGTGTGTGTAGCTCTTTGTAATCTGAGCAAGTAAATTTTTTAAAAGATATATTTTCTTAGAGTTCTGAAAAGATTTTTCATGGAACTATTGCTATAATCTAACATTTCTTCACTGGGTTCTAAAAAAAACAAAGTATGCTTGAGGAACTTTTTAACACATTGCGTACGGCATAGAAATCTCTAAGACATACACCAGGGACCGCATAACTACAAATCATAATTCACTTTAGGTGCGTGAAAAACGAGCAAACAGGTGAGCGGTACAAAATGCGTTAAAGTAAAAATGAGTACATATCTACTTCTCGGATGATTTATCCTTGTTTCTAAAACTGAGTATCATCAGCATTACAAGAGGTGACAGAGTACTTCATTCACAGTCAATGTTTATTCTTCAATTAAGCACTGATTCTCATATCCAATACAGAAAAGCATGACGAGAAAACAAGCTGGATAAATCATGACTTACTATGATGTATGTTTAAAAGATTTCCTAAAAGGTTGTATCTGTATTCAGATTCATCCTTTATATAAACCAGTGTCATTGTTCATTTAAACCATGAAACAATCAATGAGGTATTACTACTATTTCACAGATGAAAGAACTTAACAGGCCAGCCCAGAGCCTCACCATACCACAACTATAACCCACTGACACCAATTTACCTCTTCAAAAACTTGTTCTCCCCAAAAAAACTGTATTAAATTGTTCAGATCACACCAAGGCCACTGATCCCTCCAGTCTACAAAAGACTTTAAGAACTGAATCTATCACACCTCATATACCTGTTTACCTAAGTCTTCACCAGACACGCAAGCCTCTCCCATTTGCTGTTAACACTCACACCTCATCTCTCTCTCCTCTCTCTCTCTCTCTCTCTCTCTAAGCAAACTCCTCAACCCTACTTGCTTTTAGAATGTCCTCTGAATTCCTACTCTACGATCAGCAAACTCCATCTTCTGGCCTTAAGGAAATCATAACTCCCCAAAGGACTTTCATAAATCCTACAAAGGCTGAGGTTATTCAATTCCTACACACATCTCAAAATAATGTCTTCCTTGCTTTCCACTGCCATTTCAGAACCTTTGATCAGCCAAGAAAGATACCCAGCCAGAGAGAAAGAAAGGCAGCGAGAGAGAGAGACAGAGAGAGAGAGAGAGAGAGAGAACAAAAAACAAAACAAAACAAAACAAAACCCTGCTTACCTGAGGCCCTCCTATGCTGGTTCCTCTATTACCAACATCTAAACATTAGAGTTCTTTAGGACTTGGTCCTAGACCCCCTTTCTCTTCTGTTTCTATACTCTCCCCTAATTATCTTATGCATTCCCAAAGCTTTAAACACATGGTATTTAAATTACCATTTGTGAGCTGCTGCTTTTCATGTTTATTTCCATAGCCCAGACCATGTTTTCAACTTTTACAGACCCCTATATTCTACTTCCCACTTTAAAGTTCCACTTGTCTATCTCATTTCCCTGATTAAAACTGTTCAACATGGTCTACAAGGCTCTGCAAGATCTGGTTTGAGTCTTAGCTCATGCCATCCTCCCACCTTGCTCACTATCACTTAGTCACACGAGGCGTCTTTCCATTTACTGAATAACACATAGCTCTTTGAGTCCTCAGGACTCTTTTATATACTTCCCTTTGCCTAGAACAGCGGTTCTCAACCTGTGGGTCGCGACCCCTTTGGGGGCTGAACGACCCTTTCACAGGGGTCGCCTAAGACCATTGGAAAACACCTATCAGATATTTACATTACGATTCATAACAGTAGCAACATGACAGTTATGAAGTAGCAACGAAAATAATTTTATGGGGGTCACCACAACATGAGGGACTGTATTAAAGGGTCATGGCATTAGGAAGGTTGAGAACCACTGGCCTATAGCCCACTAGCCCACTCCTTTTTATCCTTTTTCAGCTTAAATGTCACTTCTTCAGAAATGCCTTCTCTGTGACCATCCAATGTAATGTTAACTTTTCTGTTATTATTCTCTCACAGTAACAAGTTCATTTCCTTCAAGTACTTACAATTTGTAAATAAACAAATATACAAATATTGTCCTGACCGTATCCAAACTATATCTTTTGAATAAATCAAAAATCAGTGAATGAATGGACCTACCCACAACCATACAGCTAATATATAGAAACCAAGATCTATCCAATCTAAATCAAGTATTCAATACACATTAGCGTCCCCACAACTCATTTCAAATATAATGTAACTATATTTAATATTTAACTAAATTTAGCAATCCTAATTGTAAAAGAATATTGTAAAGTTTCAAGATCTCTTACAATGTAAAAAATTAAAAGGACCAGAGTGCTTAGAAATGTAATGGGAGAACTGGGTTTTCGAATAATTTTATTTCTACACTTCCCAAAATATTTCTAAAACACCTCCTTACCTAACAAACCAGAGACACACAATAATTAATTTAACAGACAGCGTTTCTAATTTTCACTAACAGAACAACTGTTTGGAATGAAACAGATAAAAATTTCCAGAAAAACCAATAATTTATATTCTTAAACCAGCCTACAAGTAACTATTTAACACTGGTTAAATGAGCCTTAGTACTAACAGTACAAACCTTAGTTCTGGGTCCAGGAAGCAGGACCCTGTAGTCAAAAAAAGTTGGGGATAAAAAAAGGAAGGTAAAAGGCTTATTTGAGTCCCTAGGTAGACAGGTTGTCTTTTTGACTGCCACATCCTAAGCCTCTTTTTCCCATGCCTAGGCTCATGTATTCAACAAGGGGCAGAGGCTAAAGTGGGATGGGAGAAGAAAAAGTAGTATTTATTAAACACTTGACAGTAAGTACAATGTTGGGTACACCACTCACTTGCTCCTACCAATCCCACAATGCAGTTATCATCATCCTTTGTTTAATTTCAAGTCTATACTCTTTCCACTAACTACTTCATAAGCAACCCACTCTAATAATTATATAAGAAACCATTAAATGTACTGTCCACAAGGAGATAAGACATGTGTGCATTTTTCACCACAGTTTTCATATCAAGTAAGAGCTCAAGAATTCTTGGATGAATGAATGAATGAATCAATCAATCAATCAATGAGTGAATGGGCAAAATAAACTCAAGTACCATCTCCTCTCTGACATTTCCTCACCATTCTAAATTACAATGATTATTCCTCCTTCTGGGGTTACACTGACTATCTCTACCTGTGCTGTCCAATACAACAGTCACTAACTACATGAAGCTACTGAATACTTGAAAATAGTTAGTCTGAACTGAGATGTGCTGTAATACATAACAGATTTTGAAGACTTAGTATAAAAAGTACAATAATGATAATAATCTCAGGTTTATTTCATTTAATAATAGTAATTCACACTTCAGCATGCTCCAATCAAAGAAGACATCAAAAAGTCATGACTGTCTTTTCAAAATATTGTGCTGTATCACCTGCACATCTACATGCCAAAAAAATGAATAGAAACTGAGTTTACATCTTTCACAAAAATTACTCAGATGGATAACAGAGCTTAAGTAAAATATAAAGCTAAAAAATTTCTAAAAGATAACATGAGAAAAATCTAGGTAAACTGCATTTGGTGATGACTTTTTACATGCAACATCAAGTCACAATTTGTGAAAGAAAAATCGGTAAGTTAGACTTTTTTTAAATGTAAAACTTCTGCTCTGCAAAAAGACACTGTTAAAGAGAATGAAAAGACAAGCCACAGACTGGAAGAAGATACCTGCAAAACATATATTTCATAAATGACTTGTATCCAAAATATAATACAAAGTGCAGAGGCTAAACAATGCTAGAGACATAAAACCAGTAACAGTCCAAGGAGAGGCAAACCTTTTCTGTAAAGGGCCAGATAATAAATTATTTTAGGTTTTGCAGACCAGATGGTGGTCTGTATTCCAACTACACAATTCTGCCTCTGTAGCATAAGAAGTTACAGATAATGAACACTTAAACTAATGAGCAAGGCTATATTATCATAAAACCTGAGTCTACAAAAACCAGCTGCTGATTGTATTTGACCTGTGGTTTACAAATTTGTGAACCCCTCCCAGTCTAGGCAGAGTGTTAAGGTCCTAAACTGAAATGAGGACTATAGAAACAAACAGGAACAGATGCCACAAATAATTAAAGGCTGGGGTAGACTTAAAGAATGACCAGAGGTGGAGAATCAGGTACAAAGAGGAAACAACACTGACTGCTGGGAACAAACTCAGGGATCTCCATTAATGATGGTGCCATTTACCACGATAGAGAACAAAAGCAAGAGCAAGCCGGAGGTTTCCTTGTGTTTAAGTTGAGAAGATGAGGAGAGAAAATGACTTCAATTTTCACATATTCAGTTTAAAGTAGTTTTAAAACATTCAGGAGAGAGAAAATTCCATTAGGTCTGGAAATTGAAGAGACCTAGGCTGGAGATCTAGATTGGGTCACATGCTCAGTTTTACGTAGCACCCTTTCTAAGATGAGTTCACACACCTAACTGTCCCACTTCATAAAGAGATGCACAGTGGTTAAAAACAAATGGCAGCTCAGAACAGGTAAATCCATAGGGCAAAAAGCAGATTGGTCGTTGCCAGGGGACTGTGGGAAGAGGGAATGGGGAGTCACGGCTAATATACACAGATTTTTCTTTTGAGGTGGTGAAAATGTTTTGGAATTTGACAAAATGTGGCTGTACCCTGTTAATGTAAATGCCACTGAACTGTACACCTAAAAGTGGTTAATTTTTTGTTACATCAATTTCATGTCCGTTTTTTTGTTTTGTTTTTTTGAATAGCAAGGAGAAAATCAGTGGGCAAATCAGAGAAGAGAACACTGGGAAATAATCCTGTAAGCAACCAGATTTTTTTTTTTTAATGTGCAGTAATTTATTAGGGGCAACATATTCTAATAGTGGCTTTTAGTCTCACATAATAAATTTATTCTATTATTCCTGCTTCCCTGAATTTTCTGATTTCTTTCTCAATATTCATTCAAAAGTGTTCTAACATCTCATTTAGCAAAAGCTACATCACATCCATGCTTAAAGGAAGGAGACACCAAGGCTATGTATTAGGAATGACTCCAGATGTCTTTTTAAAACTTTAAATCCAGAATCACAGGTAAATGGCTCCATACATAAGTTCACTCTTATTGAGCCTTATAATCTGATTCCTCTGATTTAACACTCTAAATATTCACTTTCATACATATTCCCCTGGTTCTTATTGGTACATGTTGGCCAGTTCTGCAATTCCTTTTGAGTTAATCTAGTTCAGTGGTTCTCAAATGGGGGTCATTTTGACCCCTGAGGGACATTTGGTAATGTCTAGAGACATTTTTGATTCTCACTACTGGAAAGATTCCAGTGAGTAGATGACAGAGATGCTGCTAAACAAACTAAAATACACAGGGCAACTCTCCACAATGAAGAATTACGCAGTCCAAAATATCACTGATGCTGAGACTGAGAAACCCTGTCTAGTTTTCTCTAGCGCAGGCACTGCAATCCCTCAAACAGGTTGTGCTGAGGTTTGGCCCTGCTTAGGCTCCCATCAATGAGAGAAATAAGGTCATATTCGGAAGCACTTGCCTCAAATATTAACATATTCTTTGCAGCATTTCTCAACAAGGAGAAGCTGCTTTCTTTTATTAAGATGAAAAAACTATTGGCACAGAGGATGACAAAAATCTGGTGGTTTAAGATTATAAAACATGTCTACACAAATATGCCCATTCCATACCTCAAGGTTCTATCATTTTCCTACTAAGACCCTGGCTTTTACATGGGTGATATTTGAGAGCAGATTATTCAAAGTCTTCAAAGAAAGGCAGAAAATTTTAATCAGATTAAAATAGATAGCAGAAGATACTTTTAGGCATCTCTTCCAGTTTTCTTAACTAGAATGTGACACAGCTCAACTGTTTAATTAGGGAACCCAATTTACATTATGTGTGAAGCTGTAACTGTGAAGGAAGTAAGATAAAAGCTGTTGTAGGTGTAACCACAGCTACTTAGTGGAGTGGATATGTGCGTTATCACTAATAAGGTTTTTTTTAAAAGTATATAAATGGGTAATTGAAAAAAGCACTATGCTAAATGTAGGAGAATGACTGCAAAAGTTCCCCCAATTTTTCTGGTTTCCCTATAGTTACACCTTTGACAATGACACTTTGTGTTCTTTCCCCATCTCTTGAACCTGAACTGGACCAATGACATGCTTTGGCCAACAGAAAAGTAGTGAAAATGAGTCTACCAGTTTTGAGCCTACAGCTCACGAACTCCTGCATGTTTCCATATCTTCCTCTTGGAAATATACTCTGCCACCAAGGAACAAGTTCAAGCCAGCCTACTGTGTATCTAAAGACACATGGCCCAGTCACCTCGTACCCAACTGACACCCAGTCAACTGTCAAACACTGAGAGTAAGACCACCCTAGACAAGCATGTTTAGCCTATCTACCAACTATGCCATGAGAAATACATATAAGCAAGTCCATATAAGATCACTTAAGCCTGCCCCAGACAGCAGAACTACCCAGCTGATCCAAAGACTCAAGAGCAATAACAAATGAAGTTTTGGAATAGTTAGTTATATATCAACAGCTAACACACTAATAATAGTAGTGATGACTGGAAAAGGTCATTAATCTGGCATGAAAGCTAGAGTTATATCATCAAATACTAATCTGTTCAATGTGGTAAACCTGTAACTTAAAGAGAAAAAGAAAACTTAACCATTAAATTTCTACAATTACTTTGTGACTGGGAATCTGAAAACTGATATATTAAGCCACCACCTGCCTTCTATCCTAAAATTAATTTAAATACATTAAAAACATAAATGCGATTTTTGATAATATGATGTATCTCTAGAAAACAACCATCACATGATAGCAACTGACTGTACTCCAGAGGGCAGGTATTTTTATGGTTAATTGAAACTGGAGTTTTTCAGGTGTTTTCCTTTTAAGTAAGAAAATCTCCAGGGGTTTCTAAATTCTCCAGGTGTTACTACAGTCACTTTTAATTTTCAGGAGCACTTTACAATAAAAGTAACTTCTTTAACATAAGGCAATCAAAATCTTACTTCAAAAAGTGAAAAATACTAAACCATACTAAGAGTACTATAGTTTTCTCAACTGATAGGCATCTAACATATCTCTAACAGAGATCTCATCTCTTCCCTTCAATAAAAAACTAGGACTACTTTCATAGTCAAATCACTGACCTATCATTGCCAATGCCAACAAGTTCTACCTACTGCTGAGAGGGTAATTTTATATGTAAGGCAAGAACCAAGGCACTCATGAGTCACTTGGTATGACTGCAGACATGGAGAGACTTGAAAATAGAAGGTACTTTTTTAAATTCTTAAATTTACTGGGTGACATTGGTTAGTAAAAATTACATAGATTCCAAGTGTACAATTCTACAATACATGTGTTGTGTTATGTGTTCATCACCCAGAGTCAGTTCTCTTTCCATCGCCATATATTTGAAGCCCTGTCCCTTCCCCCAACCCCCTGTCTCCCTTACCCTCAGGTAACCCACTAATCTGTTGATTGTGTCCATGAGTTTTTGTTTCTCTGTTGCTTTCAGCTTTGTGTCCACATATGAGTAAAATCATGATTCTTGATTTTTTCTGTCTGGCTTATTTTACTTTGCATGATAGTCTCAAGGTCTGTTCACGTTGTCATAAATGGCCCTATTTCATCTTTTCTTATGGCGAGTAATATTCCATTGTGTATATGTACCACAGTTTCTTTATCTAGACGTCTACCAAAGGACACAGTGGCTGTTTCCATGACTTGGCCACCATGAATAATGCTGCAATGAACATTCGGGTTCACATATCTTCGCGACTAAGGTTTTCAAATTTTTGGGGTAGATATCCACAAGTGAGATTTCTAGGTCCTATGGTAACTCTATTCTTAGTTTTTTGAGGAACTGCCATACTGTCCTCCATAGTGGTTGTACTAGTTAGAAAGTACATTTTTAAAAGGCAATGAAACCTTTAATAAATTTTTAAATCATTCCTGAATTGCAGATGGTCTTTTCACTAAACCAGTTATCAGTAAAAGTAAAATGTTTTTACAGCATTTAAAAACAAGTGAAAATTCCTGTGTAGATTTAGCAGCATTAAATTTTAAACACCATTAACACATTCAAATAAATTCTCAGAAGGAAACAATTTAGTTTACTATTTTTAAACATACTAAATGCTCTTCTTCTTTATAAAGGAGGTCTGTGGGTGTCAGAAAAGTTCAATGGCCAGAACTACCTTACAAATGTACTGGTACATTCACAAAGGCTACAAAAAAGAATGTTCCATACAGTAATGTTTTACTATATCAAAAAGTTAAAGATTCTCAACAGGACTCTAAAATGTTTAAAAGAATAGTAAAATTTATTTGGTAGAAGAAAAGAATGACTAAATGATGATTGTCAAATATCCTAGATAATTTCATTGTCTCTTTTAATAGTCCAAGCCTCATTTAAAAAGGTGAATGTAGGCTTTCTCAGACCATGGCACAAACCCTAACTTCCTGCCTTCCAATTACTGCCCTGGGTTAAATTACAGGTTACCCAGTAGTTTTGATACTAAGCCTGCAATATTCATGAGCCTCACCAGGTTACATTAATTTCCTGCCCTGAAATAGCTAGTGTACAACTCTTACTCTCCCCTACACACACACTCCAAATAAAATATCTGCTGCCATAATTCTAGGTCATCTTTTACCCCCTCTCTCATTTTTAAATACTTTAGTATTTGATCCATAAATAAAGGGATTACAGAACCACTTTAAGAAACACAGTATTTCCAAAAAACTGTCCCTAAATAGCTATAAAAGCCAACCTACCTCAGGAAATAGATCTTTTTGTTTATAGGTACTGCAAATTTCTCACTGCCCTCCCAGACACCTAAAATCTACAGTGTGACTATTTTAATCTATTCCCTTTTCAAATATAGTAACATTCCTCTAATCAAGAAGACTTCCAGAAACATCAAGCTTAGAAAAATCAAAACCTCAGAGACAGAAAATAATTATTAATAGCTAACATGTACTGAAACTACCTACCCTATGCCAAGTTGTGTTTTTCATGCATTATACCATTTAACTTCCATAATGGCCCAGTGAGCTAAGTACTATTTATTATCATCATTTTAAAGATGAAGAAAGTCAAGTTTTGAAAGTAAGTCATTTGTTCAAGTTCAGAGTTAATAACTGTCGGTCGGAGTTGGGATTCTAAAGCAATCTAACTATAGAGCTCTGCATTCTTTAAGTGAAACAGCAGCAGAAAACCGTATGTCACAGACTAAACTTAATGGAAGCAACCCCCGCAGATCTTCCTTACAATCTACAGTACTGATTAAAATTAGTAATCTCATTCAGTGCCCAAGTCCTAACAATTGGTGATACGGATTTCCCAGTTCAGTTACTTAAGTGCAGCATATCTGTAGGAACAGACGTATTACTGCTCAGGCCAACCTCACTAATGGATTGGGGGAACCGGGAGGGGAGACACATGTGCAAACACAAGGAAAGAATAAAACTGCTTATTAAAAAGCTACCACAGGATTATATTCAATAGCCCTAAACTGTTATATTTTAGAATGTGGCTGTCTCTATATCCTTCGGTAGAATGGTAAGGTTAATGATAATGACAAGTGAAATACAGCAGCCCCTCCAATAACAACATCCTTTCATTATAACACTGACGAGATGCCAAAGAAACCTAATTCTTTTATAACTCTGTTAATATCAATTAGCCTATCATACAATTGGTTTTGTTATACATCATTTTGATTAAAGTCTCTGAAACCTATCAACAATATTAAATGAGAACTTACTATTACTAATATATCATAAAGTGGTACCAAAAATCATACTCAGCATTATCTAAAATACATATTTTAAAACAATTTCTAGAAAAAGTATAAACAGAAAGTTTGAAATCCTTTCTCTAAAAAGTTCATGATGATGGTATTTTCCCATCTTTAAGTTCAATCTCTTCTTTTCTCCTCTTCTTCCTTAGAAAACATGAGGGCTGTGTGGAAAAAAATCCAGTCACAAATGCCTCTATTTTTCATATTACATAGCTGGATACTTTCTGGACAGCCTTCATATACATTCTCAAATCTGTTTTTGTCCACTTTTAACTTGCATTCCTCCACCTTAATAGGTAAGCTTCTCCACTTCCTCATCTCTTTCCTCTTTGCTTCTGTACCCAGCTTCCCAGTTGTTTTTGCTAAAGTCATTAATGCCTCCTTATTCCTAAATGAAATGAACAATTTTCAGGTCTTATTTGTCCTTTTAAGCAGGACTTAACATTTCAGATCCCTTTCTCCCCTCTATTAAATTCAAGTCAGCTGCCTTCTACACTACCACTTTTCCATTTTCTCTCCTTACTACTTTTTGCTGGACTATTTTCCTCTGTCTGTACCTCAATTGTTAGAGGGTACCTGGCCGCCTTTTCTCCTATTAGGAATTCTCAAATGATGCTCTTAACCTCCATCCAACCACTTACACTACAACTCTAATTCTCTAGCCCACACAACTATGTTGGCAGCTTTCCAATGTCTCCCACACATCTCCACTTGAATATTTCCAGGGCCCTCAACATAGCCACAACTAAACTAATCTTAGAAAGCCAAAGAATGGAGCCTTGGAAAGAGTAGATGTACTCTTTTTTGTTAGTAGTAGTGCATATTTCCTATTTAGTAAACACCATTATCCATGCAGTCTTCCAAGTCAAAGAGCCAGGAGTAATCTTGACCCCTTCCTTCTCTTGATCCAGCCAGCCAAATAAATTATCAAATACTAAAGGATGACTGTAAAATCTTAATACTTTTCAAATCCCTTCCCTTTTCTTTACTCCTCCGTTATTTGTTAACAATAGCTTCTTTAGGCTCTCCCATAATATTCATAATTGCTTATGGCTATTATACTTATCATATAACATGTATATTTCTTCATTAACCTGCAAATTTAGTGACAGGAAACCGTGTCTTGTTCTTTTTATCCAATGCACCTAGGAACACATAAAGAGTAATAAACATAAGTCTAATGAATGAGGGATTCTAGAAGCTAAGTAACACCTCAAAAGACATACAATTTATTAACAGTGGAGTAGAAATTTATGTGTAGTTCAAGTTGCCAGAATTTTTCAATACTAAAGAAGCCTCCATCACACTACAGCAAATAATAGCATTATCAGCAGTGCTCTGCATATTTAAAGCGATAAAATAATCTTTTCTTTTTAATGTTTCTATGGCTATTTTAAATTTCCTACAGTGATCATACATTATTTTATTGGTAAGGAAGCAATATTTTTAGAGCAAAATGCCAGAATCAACATGAATGAAAAATCTTTGTTTTTTTGGACAATATGTTATGAAGCTGGAAGTTGGAGTTGAGAGTAAGCAACAGGATTCTAACAGAATATACCAAAAGAGAGCCAAAACATTAAGCAAAGATTGCTAAAACTGCTATGAAGAGTTAAGCTCAACCAGCCAACAACTGAGAAAAGGCAGATGGGTGTACAGTTTCATCCTAGTCAGTCAATGATTTACATGAAAATGGATCTTTCAACCAAAGATGCAGGCTAATGATGGGGGAAGGGGATATCTGAAAATTTATACTCAAATTCATTCCAGATTTAAATTCAGTCATAATAATAAAAGAGGAGACCATCAGTGAATATTTATATCAGCAGTTCACAAAATGTACTCTGAATATATGAACCCTTTACTGGGGGCCTATGAGGCCAAAACTATTTCATAATAATATGACATTTACTTTTTCATTCTCATTCTCTGGAGTATACAACAGTTTTCCAGAAGCAACAAAAACAACAAGTCCCACAATAGATATCTTAAGAGCTTAAATGGAGAGGCAGATAAGAGAATTCATCCACCTTCTATTAAGCCAAAGAGATTTGGAAAAAAGTAAAATTTCTCAGTAATTTTTTATTTGGGGAATATAATTATTTTTACATTAAAATGTCATTTGTGTTAACCTGTAAAAGCCTGTTTCTTAATAAATTAATATTTATAAATTTCTCAGTTTTAATTTCCAATGTGGCAAATGTCTACAGATGTAGTCCACAGAAAAAGAGTTCTTCCGGGTCCTCAATAGTTTTAAGAGCATAAAGGAGTCCGGAGACCAAAAAGTTCAAGAACTGTGCATTTATGAGTATGGGCAAGCTTCTCTAAGCATAACCCCAAATCAAGAAGACCAATCAACAGATGTTGACATAAATGTTGTAAACTTCTACTCATCCAAAAATAACATAAGCAAAAGTACAAGAAAAACTGGTAAGTTGAAGGGAAATACTTGCAACATACAACAATGGGTCCATAGTGTTCACATATGAAGAGCTCTTTCACATCACTAAGGAAAAGACAAACACTTTCCCAAAAGAGGAATGAGGACATGAAAACTAATGGGAAAACAGCATAATACATAAAGGACCAATATGCATGTAGAAAAATAACCCTCAACCTTATAAGTAATCAAAGCAAAAACTGACTAAATCAGCAATGATGTTTTTAAATTGCAATATCAAATTCAGTAAGAATGCAGGGAAACGGATGTCCATGTAAATCAGGAACATGTATGAAGACTGTCTGGAAAGTATCCAGCCATGTAACATGAAAAATAGAGGTATTTATGGCTGGATTTTTTCCCAGCCCTTGTATAGTTACAACCTGTCCAGAAATATGAATCAGAAATCTTAAAAGTGTACACACTCCTCAACCCCCAGCTCCATCTTAATGAAATAAAAATGTCTATGAAAGTCTGCTACAAGAATAGTCACTGAAGCATTATAATTGCAAAAGTCTACCAAGAAGTAGATGGATGAATATACTATAGCATCCCATTGTGTGCCTTAGTTATTATCTGATGATTTAAAATATTGTCTATGGAAAGGGATCTTTGATATATTAGCTTAAAAAAAGGCAGTTATAATTTTTGATGACTCATTTTCAATAAAAGGTAATACACCTATGCGAAGAACTATGTGCCAGGAATTTTAGGTATGTGCCAAGGATTTTACACGCCTTAATCTTCAAAACTCTGTGATATAGGATGCCCTCTCTTAAACCTCAGTTCAGTGTAATAACAAGTCTCATCTGCAAAACTAAAATAAATAATTTGCCCCAAAACCATGAAAACTTCAACTCAAATCTATTAAATAGTGAAGCCCAGATTTGACTCCAGGTCTCACAGACTCTGGAACTCAAACTATGTTATGTTAAATACCATCTGTACACCAAAAGGTTAACAGTGAATCAATCAATAGGATTGTCTTCCCATCCCAGCTACCTTTCTTTCTCTTTTTACTTCCTCCTAATCTTACATTTCTTTCTATAATGAACATATTTTAGTTTTTTAATAAGAATAAAAAGAGTATTTTCATTTTGAAATACTATGCCTCAAAAGCCAGAGATTCAATTTGGGAAGGAAAAATTGCAGCACAATTCTCAAATTCAGGACATCTTGTTATTTAACTATCTAAAAACAAAGAAACAATAATATCAGCTTCCTTTGGGAAGTTTCACAAAAAATTTATGGACTTTAGCATCAACAGATCTGGTTTATAATTCACAATAACTATCACCCTAAGTTAACTGTTTCACCTCTCTGAAACTCAAGTTTCTTATTTGTAAAATACTGATAATAATTCCTCTTGCTCAGGATTGTTATAAGGACTACAGTAAAAGAATAAAGCATGTAAAGAGTACAGATATAATTCACAATAAATGCCAATTCCTTAAAAAAGACACATACTTGTACATATAACTCTGGCTCAATGGCAAACTGATATTAAAATTATGTTGTAATGATACATGTTCTCGATAGTTAAGGACTCCTTCTCACTTACGTTTTAAATTAAATCAAACCCAAAATTACCTAAGAAAATAAATTCTTCTGCCTTTTGGGAAATCCCAAGCCTAGGAGCAGCACTGTGAGGCAAACATTTTTACCATCTCTTCATTACTGCATCTGTTCTACCTGACTTTTGTATCCTCAGAAATCTAGCAGAATGCTTAGTTAGTTGGCTGTTTAAGTATTGGATTAATAAATGTGGAAACCTCGGAAAATCTAACTCTGTGTAATAACAAGTCTCATTATCATTCAAATCTAAAAGCCTTCAAACAAAGCTGTGGTACTAATTAACATTCAGCAAAGGTTTTGGTTTCAAAAAGGCAATCATACAGCAAGTTTCATCCAACTCGCATCCTCATAACTTACTTCCAGAGGTGTATACCTAAAATTATAAAGTCTCTGGGATGAATCTCAAAGTCAGGAGAGAAAAGGAAAGCTTTAGTCCAACTCCCTCACAAAGATCAAAAAGGCCAGAATCTCAAAGCAAGCTAATAGGTTTTTCCCCTACTTAATAGTTTCTGGTATTCATTCAGCAATAATCAATAAGCAATACCATGAAAATTGAATTATAAATACTCCCTGCTCTGCAATTATTCAGAAATAAAATCAGAAATTCCAACTTATCTATAAAGTTTATTACATACCTTCAATGAAACAGCTGTACTACAAAACTAGAAAACACTGATCTGTAAACACTTTAATCTCACTTCCAACAACCAAAGAGAACATTCAGTCATTTCACAAATACTGAGTGCCCATTAGTAATTGTTCAAAAAAAATTCATTGAAATATAACTTTGTGCCAAGTATTGTTCTCACCTTTGAGAATACATGATGAATTAAAGGAACAAAAATCTCTGCATTCACTGGAGCTTTTATCTTAAAGGAGGAAAGGCAGGAAGAGAAGAAACAAAATAAGTTCATTACATATTACAAGGTGACAAATGTTTTAAAAATATACAGAAAAGGGGAATGGAAGGGGCAAGGTTAGGGGGAACAGTTGAAAATTTTAAAATAAGAGTCAAAGAATACCTTACTGAGAAAAACATTTTAATGTCTTAAAGATGAAACTACATAAAACTAGCACAAGTTCTAGCCCTACATAGATCAGATTCATAAGCAGTAACATGGTGAACTAATTTTCTCAATTCCCAAAAAGGGTAGGGCAATAAAAAGTAGAACTTAAATTCTGTCAAACTGCTCTCCAGAGAGAATATACAAAAATTTATTTTCCTTCAGCAACACATCTCCTAAAACCCTGTCACCAACTAAGTATTATACTTCTAATCTTTGCCAGTGAAATGGGGAGAAAGGGTGTTTTTGGTCTTATTTTATTTTTATGTTTCATCATTTATACTAAATTGAACACTCTTTTACATACTATTCTTACTTCTCCTATAAATTGTAAATTGCTTGTCAAAATACTTTAAAGTAAATTACTCCAATATCCATGGTCACAACAGTCATATATTAGATTTGATTAAAGCACATTACATGTGCTGTCATTCTACATAAACATGTTTGCTTCTGTAATGCATTTTTTTAAAGGGAGTTAATGCATCCATTTCATCATAACCCTCAAGTCAGTATCTTCCACTAACATTTTAAAAACAAAACACTAGCGCCAAAGTGTGGGGGGGGAAAGTTTGAAAATAAAGTCTTTAAAAAAACTACCTAATTATGTAACACAGAGAACCTCAATTAACAATTTATTTAAAAGAATAAAGTATTGACATGGAAAATGTCCATAATATATTAACAGGTGGAAAAAGAACACAGAACAATTTGTATAGTGTAATCTATTTATATATTATACGGCAAAAATAAAACAAATACAGAGTGGGAAGCACAGGGAAACAGTCGCTGTCCTAGGTGCTAGGGACCCAACGGTGAACAAGAAAGGCAAGATTTTTCCTGTTTTTATGGAGCTTACATTAAACTCTGGTTGTTAATAGGTATACTGACTTTATTTGGATTTACTTGTAGTATTAAGCCACAATATACTACAATAATAAAAATTTTCTCAATTTCTTTCCAAATACATTTGAATCTAAGAGGAAAGTAAAGAATAAAGCTACACAAACTACTTTCTGGATTTTAGAGCAGTAATTTTGATACAGAAAATTTAAGAAGTTATACATACACAAAATATACTAACTAGTATTTAATGAGAAGAAAAATATATCGAAAACATTTTTAAGTCCTATTTATACTCAAGATCTTTTTTCATTATCCAAATCTAAAGCTCAATTGATATTTCATTAAAAATCAAGTTAAAGAACATTCATGATATCATCCACTTTTGTTTTAAAACCATTTGTAGTATAAACATAAATGCTGTATACTCCTAGAAAAGTATCTTGAACTAACTTACCAGTAGTAATTTCTTCAGATAGGCACAAAAAGAAAGGAGGTAGATGGGAATCAGAGCATTACACTTTTTATTGTGCATGTTTCTATACTGTTTGAGTATGTGTAGTAAAATAGTTATCTTTATGGTAAAAATGAGAAATAAAATACTTAAAAGTTTTAGTGCCAGAAGCAGAATCAAGCACTTGCTCCCATCAAAATTTCGCTATGTAACAACACCTTAATGACCATCAATATGGAATTGCTTAAATAAAATATGCAGTGCTATGCAGGAATAAAAACCAATAAAGAAGAGCTCCATATACTATGAGAGATGTCTAGGATTTTTGTTAAGTAAAAAACAGAAGGTGAAAAAGTATAATTTTATCTATGTAGAAGAGAAAAATATGAGTAAGTATACATATTTATTTTTTAAATTACCAAAACCGAATAAAAATGGTTATCTATGATGAAAGGATAAAAAGCTAGATTTCTTGATTATACCTCATATTGTAGTCTTAGTTTTGAAACCATATTTTACATAATTATAAAACAAAATTAAATCAAAATAAGTTATTGCCAACAACTGACAGCAAAATGAACACATAAACCTAAGTATATATCAAATGAGTGGCTTAACCTCAGAGAAATAATTTCAAATGATTTTAAGATAGTGATTTGACTATAAATCCCTAGAATTTATATTAATTGCAAGAATTCTTAAATTATTTTCAGCACCTATTGTCTACAATCTCAAAATAACAATACTGGGGATTCCCTGGTGGTACAGTGGCTAGGCTTCGACGATCTCACCACCACGGCCTGGGTTCCATCCCTGCTCAGGGAACCAACCAAAAAAACAAACAAAATAACAATACTAATATATGTGTATATATAAACAATAACTCGCTATTCTCAACATTTTCAGCATAAAAGATAAATAAGAGCTATAAATATAAAGCTTAAAAAGTTTAAATCCCTCATCTTAAAATCAGATTTGGAAATACTGGTATGAACACAAGGTATATTCTGTCACTTAATAACCATACAACGAATTCAACAAAGTTATAGAATATAAGGTTAAAACACAAAAAATTAGTTGTATATTTTTTATACACTAGCAATAAACAATCTGAAAAGGCTATAAGAAGCAAGTGAAAAAACTGAAACCCTCATACACGGCTGGTAGGAGTGTAATATGGTACAATCACTGTGGAAAACTGTTTTTCAGTTCCTCAGTAAATTAAACACAGAATTACCAGGACCCAGCAATTCTATTCTTAGGTAAATACCCAAGAAAACTGCCAAGTATTCAAAATCTAGTACACAAATATTCAGAGCAGTACTATTCAAAAAACAACAAAAAACTGGAAACAAACCAAATGTACATCAACTGAATAAACAAAATGTGGTATAAATTAATACATACAATCGAATATTATTCAGCCATAAAGAGAAATGAAATACTGATACATCTAATATGGATGAACCTTGAAAACATTATGCTAAGTGAAAGAAGCCAGACACAAAAGGCCATATATTGTATGATTCTATTTATATGAACTGTCTAGAGCAAATCTGTAGTCATAAAGCAGATTAGTGCCAGGGCCTGGGAAAAGGGAAAAAGGCAGAATGACTGCTTATTGAATATAAAGTTTCCTTTTGGGGTATGAGAAAGTTCTGGAACTAGATCATGGTAATGAATACAAAACACTGTGAATGCACTTAATACTACTGAACTTTACACTGTAAAATGATTCAAATGGTCAATTTTAAGTTATGTATATTTTATCACAATAAGAATAAACACACACACACACACACAAACACACACAATCCTAGCTCTGTCCACTAACAGGGCCTAGAGATGACGACCAACCAATAGCACCAAAGACCCAGAATATGGTCTTTAAATAGTATTTTCCACTAAAAGGAATCAAAACCCCTTACAGAAATAACTGGTTCTAGATCTGAGGCAGGTGATGTATGAGATGAGCCTAGAACATCTTGTTATACTAGAAAACAGAGGTATAAAAGATTACTAAAGTTATACCAAAGGATGTAAGAGCCAGTAAGAAGGGGCTCCCTGAAAATTAAAAAGAATAACTACAATGGATTAAAACATCAAACAAATTCAAAACCAGGAGTTCATAATAGATATTAAAAACAAACAAACAAACCTCACTGGCCACTGGCCACCTCTAACAAATACCTGGAAAAGAATCAAACATTTATCTTGCTCTTCCTCAAAATCATATAACTCACTGAGGTAGAGAAGTTCTTTTTTATGTAAGAACTCCAGCAAATAAAACTGAAGGACTGATAGAATATCACCACTATTAGATTTATCAATCTATTAATAATTTGGGGTCAGCAAACTTTTTCTATAAAGGGCCAGACAGTATATATTTTAGGCTTTCCAGGCCATACAGCCTCAGTCTTAAGGACCCAACTTTTAACTAGCACGAAAGCAGCTAGACAATATGTAAAGGAACTAGTGTGGCAACATTCCAATAAAATCTTATTTATAAAATAAACAGTGGATCAAATCTGGCCAGTGAGCTGTAGTTTGCCAAACTTGACCTACACAATGATCATCAATAATTGCTAAAACCATTCTATGAAAGACTTAGGGGGACATCATAGCGAATATTGAATCAGACTGATAACATCAACTCAGTCAGTGACCAATCATAACATCACAAAAAGATTACTAGACATTATCACTTGATATTATATTAATACAGTAAGAAATTCTCAGCATCACCTAAGAAAGTAATCTGACTAAAGTCTAATTATCAGTTTGCAGGAAATTCTAGGGATATAGGAACATCCCCTATATTAAATGACCACAGAGATAAAATGAGCAAAACCCAGAATGTGGAAAGTTCCAAAGGACAAATGATTTGATTTCCTCAACAAATAAATGGCAAGAAAAAGCGGGTACAAGAAAAATTATCATCTATTGTAAGGAGAATTAAAAATAGCAACCAAACGCAGCAATGAGCCATGGTTTGAATCTTAATTCACACAAACTAAATTTTTTAAGGGAAAAATAGATTCAGTCAGGAAATGTGAACACTGGATATCTGATGTTAAGAAATTTTTAAAATATTTAAGAGGTAGAATCATGGTAGTTATGGTTGTTTGTTTTAAGCACCCCTAGGGAGATAATGTAATTATTTCCCCCAAAAAATCATGCCTAAAATTTGCTTTAAAAATATTTGTAGTAGTGGTGAGGGTATAAATGAAACAATATTGACCACATACAGATATTTACATAAATTGGAGATGGATTCATGGTGGTTCATTACACAACTTTATCTACTTTTATATAATTAAAAGTTCCTTAATAACATATGAGCAATTTACAAATAAACACCTCAAAATAAAGAAAATACTCATCACCTGTTTGAGAATACCAGTCCCTAAAACTAAAATAATGTTAACAACAATAATAACCACCACCACCCCCATTCTACTAGAAGCCAAGTTCGGTCCCATAAAGAGCTAAGGGAAAAGGGAAAGGGAGAAGAGAAGCGGAAAAGGAAAAAGAAGGATGACTTGGTTTTCCCTTTCCTCACCCTAGTTAGTGACAAAGCAGTGAGGTGCTGCTACTTGCTCTTTTAAAAATGTCCTGGCAAGGACACAGCATTTCACTGTTATAAGAAGAAGTTCCTTATGAAAATCATTCTTCCTCAAGCTGTGAAATCTGATGTTCTTAGAGGCCCCAAGGATCTTGGCTTTTTCAAAGCAGGAAATTAAAAGCAAAGAAGGGAGAACATTTTCAGGAGTTAAAAAAGTTTCTCTTCTACTTCCTCAAAATTGAGAAGTAATAATTGAAGGGAAAAAATACAGTATTCTGCTTCACTCAATTCACAGTTAATAGACATATTGATTTTAAATGGTTCTAAATAGTTCTTCCAAATTTTCAGAGGCCATTTAACTCTACCAAACAAAACTGTAGAGATCCAAGTTGGGGGAAAAAAGATCTTCACATTCCATAGCAATCTGGTGTACTCATCACAGTTAAGCATTTAATACCTAATGGTCAATACAAACCAAACTGCCACTGTGAACAGACTCACCTGAAAACAGTTTTCAGAAGAAAAATACTCAGTCTAAAAATGACTGACTACACAGACATCAGATCTACTTAAAATACATCTCACCATTAGAAACAAACAAACAAAAACTTTATGGTACTAAGCCAAAATCTGCTGATTACAATTAGTACACAGTGAAAAAGTGTCAGATCCTTAATGGGAACTGTAACTTCCTTAATGCTCTATAAAATATATTCAAGACGGAATTTCCATTACTTTAAAAAGGCATCTGGGTAATTTAAGAAGTGAAACCACAAAACTCCTAAAGAAAACATAGGCCCTAAGCTCCTTGACATAGGTCTTGGTGATTAGTATTTAGATGTGCCTTCAAAGCAAAGTAAACAAGGGAAACTAAATCAAACTAAAAAGCCTTTGTCCAGCAAAGGAAACCATCAACAAAATGAAAAAGTAACCTACTGAAGGGGAGAAGGTATTTGCAAATAATAAATACAATAAGGGGTTAATTGCCAAAATATATGAAGAGCTCAACTCATTAGATTAAAAACAAATCAGATTAAAATATGGGCAGAGAATATAAACAGACATTTTCCCAAGGAAGACATACAGGTGGCAAATATGCACATGAAAAGATTCTCAACATAACTAATTATAGGAAAATGCAAATTAAAACCACAATGAGGTATTACCTCACACCTGTTAAAATGGCTATTATTAAAAAGACAAGAAATTAACACACATTGGAGGGGCTGTGGAGAAGAGAGAACCTTTAAGCTTTACAGTCACCCACTTCAGAAATGGTTCCGGTTAGTACTTTAGATGTAAAACATAAATATAAAGCTATTTACACCTAAAGACATATCAAATCTCACTCAGAAAGCACTTTTCTTTACAGGGTGTTCTCTGAAACTTTTCCTTCTGGAACATGGAATTCATCTATGCAAAGCAAAGAATGTGGGATACCTGTCAGCTAGTCAACTCATTATCCTTTCTCTTCTTCCCTAAATAGGGCAGCTTAGTACCTGTTCTTAGTACTACTGGCCAAATCACTGTTTCTAATGAATAAAACCTAAATTGGCAGTTCATTACAATCACATAGTAGCACAGTACAGTCAAATGGGCAAAGATTTAAGAATCAGAAAGGTTAGATACCTATTTCCAATTCCGCCATTACTAGTTTTATGACTTTCACCCCCTGAAGGGCCTCAGGTTCCTTGTCTGTAAAATATACACATCACTTACACCCTGTGGAATAATGTTCTTTAAATGTTGCCTCCCTTACCTTCTTTTCTAAAATAAAAGCAAGGTCCAAATACCTAAGGCAGAGCTTTCAAAGTGTGATCCAACAAATACCAGTGCTTCAAGGGGTCCTAGAAGCAGCATTTCCTTAAACTTTTGGCCACAGAATATTTACTACAGCACAGCATCATTCAAAAAATATGACCAAATGACTCATAATAGGTTAAAAAACAAAATGACACTGCTTCAGAATCAATGACAGCTCTTTTGGGTCTCCAGTGTTCATTTTTATCCACCAGGAATTTCCTGCCTTCATTCTGCATAGTTGAGCTGGCAAATCAGTGTGCCTGCTAGCTATATGAGCACTCCATTTATTAAATACTGTGTATTAAAATCCAGACAGCCTCTTGTAAATGTGGTCTGAAAAATCCAACTGCATGAAAAATAAGACTTGTTATTGCAAAATTAACAGAAAACAGTATTTTTCCAGTTACAGAATAGACGAGACAGGGAACGATAAGTTCATGTTTCAGTTTTCATTTCCTAGAACTGCATGAACTAAACCAATTATCACAAATGAAATGTATACCTGACCTCACCTTCAAACAATAACAATTCAGGGCAGAGAGTGGGAGCCAATTATACTGTATCTGAATTTTGTATCATCGCAGAATTTTATTGTAATCTGACACCTAAAAGACTCATTAACTAAGCAAAGTTCCTCAGTGTCACAAAAACATTTTCCCACATCATGAGAACTGTAAATCAACCTTTTAAATTAATGTTTAACTACTCTCAAAAATTATAAAAATGCTTCTTAAAAAGAAAAACATGATTATGAACTGATGTATTAAAATTTGGTCTCTATAATTAAGATTCATTACATTTAAAAGGTCTGGTTTACTTTTCAATATTTAACGTTTATTACGTGCCAACTAGATAAAGATCTTCATGTTCAAGAACATGGCCAATCAAAATAAAAAATATTGAGACAAGTAACCACAGGAAACAATAAGGAGAGAAGCTCGTGTGTAACATTTTCCTAAGTCAAGTTATGGTTAACTGGGCTCAAAAATTGGTGCCTTCAAGTTACCAGAGGTAGCAAGGCTCCAATTTTTGCATAATTATTCACATTCTATTTAGACACCAAGGGAGTTAAGAATAAGAGCTCTAGACTAAATTACCGGGGTATAACCATCAAAACCACAAACATTTTTTGTAATTAACTTCGTCAATCCTCACTCCTATCACCCATTACAGCATTTCCCACCTCTTCCCTTAAACTTGACAAAGTTCACAGGGTTCTTCAGGCATATGTGAGAAACAAAAAGATGTTTTTTGGTTTCATTTAAATTTTTTTAAAATAAAGCCACATTTTAAAACAATATCTTACTTCTAAATACATATTGATAGCTGATATGCTGTACACTTTATATTGATGCCATATAGAATTGACTCTTGAAGAATGAAAGAGCCCCAACCCCCCTACTCAGCTGAAAATCTGCCTTTTATCTTCTAAGTATCCTAAAACTTAACTACAGTTATCCCTTAGTATCCACAGGGGATTGGTTTCAGGAACTCCGCCACCCTACGACTACCAAAATCCAAGGATGCTCAAGTCCCTTATATAAAATGGCATTTTTAGCCGCCCACATCCACAGATTCCCAGATGCAGATCAAAAATACTGTTTTCAATCCATGGTTGGCTAAATCCATGGATGCAAAGCCCAGAGATACAAACGGCTGCCTGTATATTTATTTATTGGGGGAAAAAAATCCACATATAAGTAAACCCTCACAGCTTAAACTCATGTTTTTCAAGGGTCAACTGCACAAGGTAGTGGAGTCAGAAAATCTTCTGCCTCTGGGATTGTTTGTTTTCTAAGGATGCCAGGAATTGGCCCACCTGCTCCTACTTCAGAAGTCATGACACACACACCCTTTGTTTCTACTAAGTATTCCTTCTCTATAGCAGAAATATAATACTGGAACATTTCCTCTATCCTTTGCAAATACACAGCTATTCTTTTAAATTTTTAGAAACTAACAGAAATACACACACACACACACAAAAGGTCTCGAAAGTCTCTCAATAAAGGTTATCCTTGATGTTCAACTAAACTTAGAACTATGCTTTGTTCTTTAGAAATTCCTCTAGGATTTCAAGAAGGGCAGTGTAAGCATTTGCTAGTTAAACAGAAAATAAATAAATCTCTTCTACATCTAATAATCATGCCCTAGACCAACCAAACATCTCACAATGTAACAATCCATCACAGAGGCAGATACCAAGTTTAAAAGCAGAAACCAAATTATTATCCTGACATGATTTCTCAAAACCAAATACAGACAGCAAAATTTTACAGTTATTAAAGAGGTTGGATGATTTAGTAAGAGAACCCATATTGTTTAATAATACTTCTCTCTCTCTCTGGGAAGACTCTTAAATTGATACATTAATTTGCACTTGTACATCAAACAAATAAATACTATCTTAGAGGCACAAAAAGATATCCTATAAATATTAAAATTTTCATAAATCTCTACAGTTACAAATTTAGGTACATTCATGATGAACAGGTTGGGCCTGTTCATATTTAATATTGTCTTATAGGATAAGTTACTTGGTGAAAATAAAGAAATTGATTTTTTAGGTTTAAATGTTCTAAATCTCCCTTCTATACCCATCTACTCCAAATAAAATCCTGGAAGGCTTAGGGGTATTGTAGTAGCTGGATAGTATCAATGTTTCAAAGACACTTTGCTTACCAGTAAGTGCAACCAGCACCCAAATTCTTTCATTCATTCAGATACACATCCAAAGAGTTCAGAGCCACTCAGTGCTAAGGACGTAGTATAACGTTAAGTATCTACATCTCTGTCTTTCCTTTCCCTTCTCTAATTGCTTTAAACAAAATGTTTGCCTCATGTTTAAACAAAACCCCAGATTTAACTTTATAATTTCTTATATCAAAACTTAAATGTTCCTAGAAACATCAGTGATAGTTTGGTGGCCTGGAAACTCTAAACCATGTAACACCAGTCTACTACTATTCATGTAACTACCATGATAAATTGCCTTCAACTCAAATATGTATTAAGTGACCCAATATAGAAAGCACTTGCTCTACGCTGCAAAAATACAAAGTTGAGTAAAATACTTTTTTGCAATATTGGAATTTATAATCCCCTAGGGTAACAAAACAAGTTAACCAGAATACACAGCAGAACAGAAGAAGAGGGATACAGAGTGATATAGAAGTTACAAGCAAGTAAATCTCGTGCCTTGCCCCAAGACTAAGTGGCTGAGGTGGCATTTGGAACTCTGAAAGCTGGGTAGGTCGTTGAAAAAGAAGAGGAGAAAACGAATGACAACGAATATTTAGACCAGGGTGTTCAATCTTTTGGCTTCCCTAGTCCACATTGGAAGAACTGTCTTGGGCCACATTTAAAATACTCTAACGATAGCTAATGAGCTAAAACAGAGGCGGGGGAGGAGGGTCACAGACACAAAAAAATCTCATAATGTTTTAAGAAAGTTTACAAATTTGTGTTAGGCCGCATTCAACACCATCCTGGGCTGCACGTGGGCCACAGGCTGCGAGCTGAACTCACTTGAATTTAGACTAATAAAATTCCATTGGGACACAGACCAATCATGACAATGACAACATCTAACAAGCATTCCCATTAAGAATTTTAATACACATTTTAACAATTGTGCTAAAATATGGGAGAAAAATCATTACCTCCTATAAAAAGCACCTTCCTAAAGACCATGTCTCAACCTCTAATGTGGTATAAAAATTTCAAAATAAACAGAAGACATAACTAAAAACAAAACAATGAAAAAATCAATTAAGTGTTTTTAAATCACATACTTGAGAATAAGCAGACTGTATGATTAAACAGACTGACAACAATATTACAAAATAACATAATTCCAGGGAGTTCCCTGGTGGTGTAGTGGCTTAAGGCTTCAGCGCTGGTGCTGTCAGCACTGCAGCCTGGGTTCGATTCCCCGCCAGGGAACTACACACATACTACCAAAAAAGAAAAAAAAAAAAATTCCAGGACAGCATTTTAAACATGTCCTGTCCAACACAATAATCACTAGCAACATGTGGCTACTGAGCATTTAAAATGTGCCTAACTCTAAATCAGGATGTGCTGTAAGTGTAAAATGCCACTAGGTTGTGAAGGTTTAATACAAAACAAACAAACAAACAAACAAACAAAAAAAACCACACAAAACAAAAAACAGTAAAATATTTTATTAGTAAATTTTATATTTGATTACATGTTAAAATATTTTGGATACTCTGGGTTACATAAAATAGATTTTAAGTTCACGTGTCTTTAATATTTTTAATGTGGCTCCTGGAAAATTTATAATTGCGTTATGTGTCTCACATTCGTGGCTTGCATTATATTTCTATTGAATAGCTCAGGTTTCAACAATTGCTTAATATTACTTTTGTTCAGATTTTGTACTTGCTTCACATTGTTGCTTCATACTGGCATAGTAATCACCTGATTATAATGATATAAAGTAACCTCTACCACATCTACACCTCAGTATCTAGATACTGACAAGGTTGAGACACGTGCCAAAAAAGTGTGTCAGCTTAACTACCCTTTTGGAGCAAATGTAGAAAAAAACAACCAACTACAACTTTTCCAGATACATTTACCAAGCAGTCAGTGCTGGCTGATGTCATGAAATTATGTTAGATAAGCAATACTCAGTGATACAAAGACATGGGATCCAGGAAATAGGAGAGTAGGCACTAAAGAGCAATGAAAGAAGTCAGAGGATGACAGCTGTACAGCGAGACCTGGAGAACAACCAGGCCAGATCCCCAGCAGTAGGACGAGGACTCTAGGAAAAAGGGCACTCCAGGAAAAGAACAGAAGGTAGAGCAGAATCTAGAGAATGCCTGCTAAAATTTAAAGTGAAAAAACCAAGATTATGTTAACTGCAAACAGTGCAAGAAAAAAAATGCCAACCGTAAAGTATATTTTAAAAATTAAAAGCAAAAAAAAAAGAAATATGATTGCCACTTTAGAAACAGTTTGATAGTTCCTTGAAATATTAAACAGAATATTTAACCATACAACCTAGCAATTCCACTCCTAGGTACATATTCAAAGGATCTGAAAATATAAGGTCTGACAATTAAGTTCGCAAACTCATCCTAGAAGAAGTCCTACATACCTCATTGCTTAATATCACTAGTCATCTTCGAAGTACTCCCCTTGGGAAGCTATGCACCAACACCAGTGCCTAGTCCACCCTCCAAAGCTACTTTGGAACTATTTTACTGGAATGGCCATCAGAGCTGTCATCGTACAAAAAAACCTCTGATGGCCATTACAGAAAGAGTTCCAAAATTGCTTTGACGGGTGGACTAGGTGCTGTCATGGGTGCATAGCTTCCCAAGGGAAATACTTCAGGAAGGTGACCATAGTGATACTCAGCAATGAGGTATGTTGCACTTTTTCTAGGATGAGTTTGCGAACTTAACTGTCAGACCTCGTATGTCCACACAAAAACTTGTTCATGATTGTTCATAGCAGCATTATTCATGTTAGCCAAAAGGTAGACAGCAATCCAAATATCCATCAATTGATGAATGGATAAACAAATGGTGGCATTCCCATACAATGAAATGTTATTCAGAAATAAAAAGAAATCATGAAGCACTGATAAATGCTATACCAAGGATAAACCTAGAAGACATTATGGAAGTAAAAGAAGTCAGTCACAAAAGGCCACATATTATGATTCCATTTATATGGAATGTCAAGACTAAGCAAATCGGTAGAGAGAGTAAATTAGTGGTTGCTCATCTACTAGAGCTGAGAGAAAAGGGAATAGAGGGAATGACTGCTAATGGGTACCAGGTTTCCTTTAGGGGTAATAAAAAATGTTCTAAAATTAAACTGTGGTAACGGCTGCATGACTGTGAATATACTAAAAAACCACTGAACTACACAACTTTAAAGGGATGAATTTTACAGTATGTGAATTATATCTCAATAAAGCTGTTTTTAAAGAAAAATGTGGTCATTGTACACTATTTGCTTCTGATAAGAACACTGCTTAGTATCTAGATACTAAGTATTAATCTTTTCACTTTATAATTTAAATAATAACTAAAAATGGCATAATTATTATCATAATAGCAAAAGGGAAATAAGGATGATAATAAGTAGTATCTACCATAATGAGAAGACAATAAGTATCCAAAAACAATTCTAAGGAAACAGAGTATACTAATTAAAAATGACAAAAAATAGAGAAAACAGTTGTCATAGTTAAAGTTGCCATTGAGAAGTAAATGAGGGAAAGAACATTGGCATCTGTAATAAGACTGCACTATTTGATTTCTTTAAATAATATGACTATTACTTTATAAAAATAAAAAAATATATTTTTTAAACAATGACTAAGGAGTGCTTGGTTTATGAGCAGAATGAAACTGTGCACTCTTAAAGAAGTAAAAGGTACAGGCTTCACTAACATAGACCCACTCTGTGCCTCTGATTTCTCAAGAGAACAGATTTTCTAATCTAAGATGTTAGAAAAATGGAAGGTTGGAGGGAAAAAAAAATTGCCCTGTCTTTTTCTTTGTCATGAAATAAACAACTATATCCAGCAAGAACACAAGCAAGGTATCTACTTGACACTACAAATCTTTTTCAAATACAGTGAGATTATTTTAAATGTGCTACTAAGTGCTCATTGGTTATGACTAGTAGCATTTTACCTCTTATTGCCAAGAAAGGCATTCTCCCATCTTCGCTCTTACTCCTTATCTAACTCACATTCAGAAAAATAAGGATTCAGTAATCTAAAACATTTAAATTTAGTGATGAAAAACAACATTTTTCTAGAGTAACTGGATTAAATTTTATCTAACACTCTTATGATAAAGCCAGTGTTAATTTAGGTATGTATTCACAAAATATAATTCCACAGTAGAAATAACTTATAAAGATTCACAATTCCTATGGAAGGATACATAAGAAACAGGATAGCTGACTCTCTCCAGGAAAGGCAACTAGTAGTTAAACTAGCAGGAGAAGGAGAAAGACGTCATGATTACCTTTAAAATTTTGAATCATGTGAGTAAATTCCAGTTCTTAAAGCCAAATATGTAAATAAGTACATAACTGTCTATTACACAGTATCCAATTAATAATACTGCAATTATTACATATTATATAAATATAATATACTTGGATACATATAATTATATATTATATTGAAAATTTACCTCTGAGCTGTGAACTCTCACCATATACAAAAATGAACTCAGAAATGGATTAAAGACCTTTATATAAGACCCAAAACAATAAACTGTATAGAAGAAAACATAGATACTAAACTTATAGACCTAGGGCTCAAGGAAGACTTCATGAACCTGACCTCAAAGGTAAGGCAAGTAAAAGCAAAAATAAATGAATGGGACTATACCAAACTAAGAAGCTTCTGAACGGCAAAAGAAACCATCAACAAAGCAAAGAGATAGCCAACTGTAATTGCAAATAATGCATCAGATAAGGGTCTAATATCTAAAATATATAAAGAACTAATAAGCCTTAACAACAACAAAAAAAAACCCAATTAAAAAGTGGGCAGAAGAACTAAACAGACACTTCTCCCACGAAGAAATACAAATGGCCAGCAGAAAAAATGCTCATCCTCATTAGCTGTCAGGGAAATGCAAATCAAAACCACAATGAGATACCACCTCATACCTGTGAGAATGGCTGTTATCAACAAGGAATAACAAGTGCTGGGGGGGATGTGGCGAAAAAGGAACCCTGGTACACTGCTGGTGGGAGTGCAAACTGGTACAACCACTGTGGAAGGCAGTGGGGAGGTTCCTCAGAAAATTGGGAATGGAGCTACCATTTGACCCAGCAATCCCCCCGCCTTCTGGGGACCTACCCAAAAAACTTGAAAACCTTTGTCCGCAAAGACTTATGTACCCAATGTTCATTGCAGCGCTGTTAACAGTGGCCAAAACATGGAAACCAAAGTGCCCTGCGACAGATGACTGGATAAAGAAGCTGTGGTACATATACACAATGGAATATTACTCAGCTATAAACCAGAAATAAGCCAGACAGAAAAAACCAAAAACCGTATGACTTCACTCATACGCTGAATATAAAACTGAAAGCAACAAAGAAAAAACAAAAACCTCATGGACACAATCAATAGCTTAATGTTTATTTGGGGACAAGTGGGGAGGGGATGCAAGAAGCGGGAGGAGGTAGGAGATGAGGGAGGGGGAACTGAAATATATGGTGATGGAAAGAGAAAAAATAAACAAATATACAAATAAATAAATAAATAGATATATTCATAGGGTATAGGGTTAAGAAATAAATATGACATTATACTTTCAAAAAAAAAATGGAAAGAAACCTTACCAATTCAAAGTGTTCCTCTTCCCCCCAGTTTAAATAATAATGTATATAGTGTGAAAAGCTCTGAAATTCCAAGCGGACAGCAAATGCACCAGTAATACTGTCAGTCTGATGCCAGACATATAACTCTAGTACTTCCAATTATTCAGGTGCAGCCTCTACAAACTCTAAAGTCTAGGAATAGTAATTTTGCTCAACTCAATAACTTCAACACAAGTCATAAAGAAAGTAGTTCATCAATTTAAAGAATCAATTGATTTTAAAAGGAAGTAGAGGGAGTCACCTTTTTAAAGGATAGGTTAGCTGTCCTGAGAAATCTAAAACATACAACCTTTTTAGTTATACTAGCCAATGAAGCCCCTAAGAATTTCTTAAACCCCTCTACAAGGGTAAAAAGTAATTTGCCATGACTGTCCTTTTGCTTCACATCAACAATTAAGATACTCACTTTTTTAGTTCTCATTACATAGGGCAAGTATATTTGGTAAAGTTATCCCCTAATAGCTAATCATAATTCATCAGAAAGCTTACATGACTCCACGCAGTACGTTTAAGCATTCCAACAGACAGAAGATACAGGCAGGTCAAAATTTAAACAGCAACTGTATATATACCACAGAAGAAAAACATAAAACAACAAACCTTAAATCAGATACAATGTTGTGGCTGAGTGATAAATGTAGATGGACAACGGAAGAAAGAGTTGGAAACAATATTCTGGGCTAGCATACTGAAGACTTTAGTACCTTTCATATCACTGAAATCCAACTGCAGTTGGTCAACCAGAGATGACATGACTCAGATCTCTTCCTCATCACTTCTGTGACCAATAAATTAGAAAATATTTGATGTAGTAAGAAGTTATTACAGAACCCCAGCTACCCAAAAGAAACTTTCCTGACTCCTACTCTTTTAAAAGAGCACAGTGAATTTAGTACAATTTACCCTTCTCTAGGTTAACATTTCAAACAATCATAGTGAAGCTGTGTGAGCCTACACTAAGTGATCCCAATATGCTTGTTGTCTTGAATTGTTGGTCTATTCTTCTTAGTAGCTACGAGGCTTAGTATCAGTATTCATTCATTCCCTTCTAATTTACAGTTTCAGAAAACCAGACAACTGAACGAATTAGAACTATGTGTTAAATAATAAAGAGGTATAAATAAAAGCCTAAAACCCAACCTATAAGCAAAATGTATGCATTTGAGTTCCCTGGTGGTGTAGTGGCTAGGCTTCGGCGCTGTCAACGCTGCGGCCTGGGTTCAATTCCCAGTCAGGGAACTACATACGTGTGTGTGTGTGTGTGTGTGTGTGTGTGTGTGTGTGTGTATATATATATATATATATAAAAATGTATGCATCATTTGTCTGGGGATTTCAGCTGTTTGGGAGCCTTTCTGGTTTACTTCCTAATTGTTACCAACCAATTCCTAAAAGGCGATATTCCAAATAACCCAAATCCAATTCCACGTTGAGGCATAGCTGTTATTCCTTAAACTAAACAAAACAAAACCCCTGAAGGCTCAAAGTTTCAGACATAAATGTCCAATAGATACATGAGTAATTGGTTATGCATATATAATTAAAAAAACCTTTCATGAAGTTTGCTGTCTGATATTAAAATGAGGAATAAGACATTTAGAACACTATACAACCTACAAGAAGAGATAGAAATAATAATCCTTAATAAAGCTAATTTGGAGAATCACATTCTCATAATACCTGGAAACATAAACATACAAGATTTCCTTATGAACAATCAGTACTTTTCAATAGAAACCAGTCCTCTAACTGAACATTAAGCAAACGTGTATGTATGTATGTGTGTGTGTGTGTGTGTACTCACCCTATATTACTTTTCTTCTTGTGCTGGCATAAGCCCTAATATTTTCATTTGTAGTATTTGTCTTAAGACGTTTTCCCTGAAATCTTAAAAGAATTATGAATTTCCCCAATATAACTATAAGTACTTAAGTATTGTATTTGCTAAGTCATACCTATAACTAATTTCAAAAGCAGTACTAATAATACAAGTCTTACACAGTCACTGTTAAATTATCATTGAAAGACTATCCTAAACAGCAAAAGGCAGGTTAGCTTATTTTAGGAATCCAAGTGTTATGGTAATAGGGATTCATTCTCCCTAACTACAATGCCAAGGGCTCTAGAATCAGAATGCCTGGGTTTAATTTCTAGCAGAGCAACTTTCTGGCCAGGTAATCTTGGACAAGATAAGTTGCTTCACCTCCCTGAATCTCATTTACCCCATCTATAAAGTGAGGATAATATTATTAGCTTCTTTTTAGAGTTACTGTAATGATTAAAGGAGATACTGCATGGGAAGAATTTGGCAGAGTACTTATTACATAGTTTACACATTAAATAGGCAAATAACATTACTATTCATAGCCACTTTCTATGAAAGAAAACAACCTATTTACTTTTAGCTTTCCAAACCAAGGATTTCAACATGATACAATTAATAGTAACGAAAAAAATGGAGTACTAATGTATGTTACTGCTTTGCACCAATGTTACTAATATTTTTGCCTGCATACCTACCATCGCTCTGGCTTTAGGGCATGCCTAATTTAAACCTGTAAATTCATCTAAATGATAACATCATCTAATATACAAGTTTCTAGAAAAATTTTTCCTCCTTTGTCGGAAATGTTTACTTTATATTATTAAACTGAACTGAAAGGACAATCAAGAAATTAACAATTCCAGCCTATGTTAATAAAGGAATATGTTAAGGGTTCATATCTGTGCCATTATTGGCCACTGTATTCTGGAGACAAAAGGAAAAACTGGTTTGGTAGAACTAGTTCAAAAAAACAATACATCATCACTTTAATCTGATCAAACTAAATAAAGTGCTTCTAAGAAAACTATTCAATACAAAAATGTAAGATTCAACCATTTACAAATTTTTAACTTAGACATACCCTTTGAAAGTAGACCTTCCTCCTCAAAACATAAAGCAGGAAGGGAGATTGTAAACTAAAATTCCACATCAACAAAGTTGTACCTTTATATATTACACCAGACCAAATACATTACAGACACAAGTATATATTGAAATAATTTACTGAATGTACATTATTTACTGAGTATTAACTCATTTTTTAAATTCACTTAATAATAAATAAATACCCCTTATTTTATCACTTTAATGGTAGGAAACTTTTGGAAAAACAAATAGTTCTCCTTTAACTCTATTGTCAGTTTTACTTTGCTGTTCTATTTACACAGGTCTTTATATAAATATACATTTCTAAATGACATTCAACTAATTTCAAAGACATTTACATAATCAAGGAAGATTCCTATGATCCAAGACAGGAACAAAGACTGCAATCTCTACTTTAAAACCAATGAGCCATAAAAACACTTCTATCCTTGAAATCATGCAAGATTCCCTTTTCGCACAGCCACTCAAAAAAAAAAAAAAAATTAGGAAATGATGCTAAACATCTTGACAAATTCATTTATTCATGGTGATTATGTTCTTAGGAGGACAACATCCGGGAAATCCGGTTGGTCCTGTTAGCACTAGCATATACTCCTGTCACACCCACATGCTCTACACCTCCATTCTCCATTGTAGGGTGGAGCATCACAAGAGAACACAATCTTCGCACTTGCCCATCACCATCCCTGTCTCACAATTCTGTTGCGTCTTATTTTAAAAATAAGCACACTAGCACTCTAACGAATGTGTATGAAAAAGTATGGAACTGTGGCAGCAGGGTCAGCACATGCATGTTTCACAGTCTAGAGGTCCACCAGTCTCAGAACCTGCTACTGACACAAAAATGCCAGCTTTCCCAGCCCTGCGGTTTGTCCACCACAGTGTATCGCATTTGCAGTTAAGTCCAAAACAAGGGGGAGACAGCACAAGGTGCAAGTACTGTACTAATTTTCATTGAGCTATGCCACTGAAATGAGAAATGTCATCATTTTCTAAATGCAACTCCCATCAGCCACAAATTGATTTGTGAATCTCTGGAGTCCCTTGAAGTTTTTTCCTAGTACCTGTGCCTTATAGTCGGTTAGCAATTAGCCTTGTACCGGCGAATGCAACAAGAGAGTATGTAATTCCTCTATGAAAGTCTTAGTGTTTTAAGAACTCTGGAAAGGTCTGGTTGGGAAAGGAATGAAACTGAATGAAAATAAAGTTCTGGTTTTCAATCTCACACATGATCTCTCTTCCACATCAACACAGATAACCTAGAAATTGGCTAAATTCTAATAACCTAAATTTTGGATGTCACAAAGAGATTAAACTCCCTTGGGAATAGAGAAAATCTAAATTGCCACATACTCTTTGGTTTTATACCACAGGACTAAATACTGAACAATAATATAAAACTACTATTAATCATTCTCTCTTCACTAAAAATTTTTTTTTATCTAGAAAAGCTTTATAATGAGGAAATAAAGTGATACTTGAATTATTTTCTTCTTTCCAACTCTTATATTTAAGCCTAGGCAATTAGCTAAAATTCACTAATAAGATACCAAAAGGATTTATTACTAATATTTTAACCAATCTCACCACAGACAGTCCTATTTTCTTATTTTAAGTATAATATCATGATTCTACAGAAAAACCATATAGCTAATAGCATTCAACTCTGGATATGAATAAAAAAGAAATTTAGATTCACCACAGTAAATTAAAAAAAATTTCAAATACATTGATTTAAATTTGAGATTAAGGCTTAACAAAAAAGGCAAGAACTACTTGTTATAAAATTAACTTTTAATTTCTGCTTGAAGCCTTCACAAATCAAGTAAAGGCTGCTATTATCATTATTATTATCATTATTTTAAATGCAAGGTTTACCTGAGAATAATCGTATTTATGAAAAACATGTTTTAAGTTGTATGAAAGATTAAAGGCTATGGAAAATACCTGAAATTTTTAAGTCAGAGGTTAGGTCATAGCAAAAAAATATTTTCATTGTTTTCAAATAAGTAACCATGGAACTATTTAGGTAAGTTTCAAGTGTGAGAGGCTTTTGACTCTACAAAAAAAAAAAAAAAAAAAAAAAAAAAAAAAAAAAAAAAAAAAAAATTTTTTTTTCTTCTTTAGGACTTTAATGGAAAGCATTTAAATGAAAGCATTAGTTTACTACTCCCAAAAATAAATCTGACATTTTTAGGTGCAGAAAAATTAGAAACTGTGAAATTTTAATAGACTGGCAAGTTAAATATTATTGCCAGTAACCAACTGCTGTCTGCTGAATTTCAAGGAAATCTATTGTATATTACATTTTTAAAAAGTGAACTCATCTACCCTCTCATCTCAGCCCTTTCTCAACTTTCCCATTACAATCAACAATATAACTTGGCGGTCAAGTCTTCCAGACCAATAACATCAGAATTTATTTTTAACTCCTGACTCCTTCCCAAATATTCCCCTTCAATCCAATCCAAAATTCTGCCAGTTCTTCACTCACACTGTTTCCTCAAGTGTTCTCCTCATCCCATTTCACATTTTACTTCATATTCCCTCATGATGCACAACATACCATCTCCCCAAAAGGGCTCTGGTGTCTCTACTCAAATCCATCAACTTAGCTACCCAAATCATCTTCAAATATCTTGTTCAGCAATCTACAGCAAATTCCAATCTCTCTTGAATCTCAACCAAACTCTTAAAGGCTTCTTCTACTCTCCTCAGCTAATGTTAATATATTTCTCAAATTATATCACTTATTTTCCTATTTAGGCCCCTTTATTCAAATTTATCGACTTGCTTGGTAAATACAAAAACCACTCACCTGTTATACAAAAATTGCCATCTCTGTGGCTCTGTCCATTCCTTCCCTCTAGAATCCTTTATGCTTCTCTATCAATTGAAGTTAATGCCTCCCTTAACATCTGTCTTAAAACACACCTCTGCAGAAAGTCTTCCCTCTCCAATTCATATGCCTTACCCGCTTTATTCTTTGGCCCTCTGAATAAAGCATTCTATTTGTATTTATCATCTTACAGCCATCACAGTATTGTTTTCATATTTTGTCCTGTAACCTGCCATTATAACTAAATAATAAGGTATTGAGGCCAAGGACTACAATTTTTCTTGTATGTCTCTTTTGAATAAGAGTCCCTTAAAATGCCAGCACTCTAACAAATGCTTAGGGATTCTCCTTTCTTCCAAAATGTCCTTAAAGTCAAAGCTGTTAAAAGGAATTAGCACTGAACTCCAAGTTTTTAAACGTTAAGTTGACCTATATGGTAATAGAAAATTAAACATTTTAACCTACACACTTTACAAGAGTCACCCCACCAGACAATATCCACACTATCAAGAATTCAGGAGTAATTTTCAAAGAAAATCCTGGAAACAAAATGAAAAGCCTGAAATTTAACATTGTAAGCTATTCTATTTTCCTCTCTGAAATACATCTAATAAATTAATTACCTAAAATCGATTTTGAGTGGTTTTAAAACCATATTACCAAGATGAAAAGCAAACACTCCAGTACCACAAGAGGCTCTTAAGTAGCTATTACAAAATCTGCTTCATCATAGCCGAAAATTATCCCAGATTTTTAAAATATTCCTTTCAAATGACCCCATGAAGTGCTTAGAAAGCCTGATCCTCCCCTGAAAGATGCATGATCAGCTTCCCTGTTCACATACCCTGCATTCTGTACTAGCTTCTCTCTCTCTGAAATTATTTTCAAAAATAATCTCCCATTCAGCTGTATTACCTTAGACTACCCTGTTTCAGGCAAGTTCCAAAAGACAACATGAATTGAAAGTCTGAGTTCAACTGAAATTTTACTTTGCTTAAGGATATAACAAATTTCACATAACAGCATATATTGGTTTAAAAAATCTCAGTTCTTCAGTTCTCTCTTTCTTCTAGGCAACAAAGTAGGTTTTCTCTGCCCTCATCATGACCTTTTCCTGAGGAAAAATAAAATATAGCTATTTTTGTCCCTTTCTGGAAGGATGTTTAAATAAACTGTCACTAAATAGCACATAAACATATCCACAAATAGAGATACATTGAAACATTGGATACTTAGTATACCAAACACCTCAAGAACACAGACTGTTAAGCACAATCTGGGAAAAGAGTACAGTCTAGCAACAACCCTTAACACAACCCAAATATCCCCATTTTATACAGGACCACAGCCTTCTGCAAAACCTATGACAGAAAGGAAAATCCATATTCTTATAACTAATCCATTATTTTATCTAAATGTGACAGGAACCAATGCAAGAGTATTTTAAATAGTCCTAGGAAGGAACCCCAGAACTCCAGATCATTTAACAAGTACTGAATGCAATAGCACCCCAAAATTCAACTTGAATGACGAGTCAGTAACAATTAACATTCAACTTAGTATTTGACAACATGACAATGCAAACCTCAATCAAATCTTGGACCTACTTCCAAGTTATCTTTTGATTAAACATAAATTACACAGTGGTAGATCGGTAATGTCAAAACGAGGTTAAGAGATAACAATATTAAACCACTTATCCAATTTAAAACAATGTATGAGAGATACTCCTGCTACTGAGTATCAGCTCCCATTGGCCCCTGGTAAAGGGAGGAATCGATGCTCGCCTCCCAATGCTGGTTACTGAGCAAGTTCATCTCGGGATCAAGAACAAATACTTTATACAGTTAAACAAGCAAGAAAGAAATGTTATAGACTGTAACACTCGGTCTCTCTATTAAGTATACAAAACTATGATAACCTCTGAGATCTGAGCTAACTAAAATATCTCATTCCAAAAGGCATACACTGAGTAAACGTACATAATGGTGTATGAAATCAAGTCTCCTCCTTCTCTATATCCAAAAGGATAAGCAAGTAAACACTTCCACTATTTTAAGGTGGAAATACTGAAGCACTCGATAAAACTGACTAGCAACAGCAATCAAAGTATAAGAAACAAGGGTCAAATCAAATCATCCAAAAAGAAATTATATTCTCTTAATTCAAGGTTAATGAGACCGGGGTAGGGGGCAGAGGAGGAGAAAAGGGAGGGAGCTGCCTCATACTTGAGCGAAGACAGGTTTTTACCTTTTTCCATTATCTCTGATTGTTGTATCAGGAGGTCTAAGATTTTAAGATCCTGGTATTTCAAGGTTTGTTATTCTAAGGGTGAGGTAGAGAAAGGATGTAAAATAAAATCGATACTCACTGCTAACTTTCATGCTGCCAAAAGCTGAAGGCTGCTGCACTGGCTTGCAGCTCTCCGCAAAGGAGGTGGTTCTGGGCCGCCCTGACATGATCACTCTCTTCCCGAATCAACCTTCTTTTCCTTCCTTCCTCCTTTTCTTCCTTTTGTTTTGTGTTGGAGTGTTAGGTTAATGATAAATGCAGCATTAAGTTCTCCCACAAGAAAAAGACTTCGTTCTCCTGGCTTTCACTCCTTTTGTATAGCTATAAAAAAAACGAGCGATGTATTTCTCCTTCAAGACAGATCAGTATGGATATTTAACATATAGATGATTTGGGGTTGGGGAAAAACAATTCTTTCCCCTCCCTTTCCTTGGAAGGGAGAAAAGGGAGGGGGGAGAAATCCTGAAAAAAAAAAATATATATATATATATCACGCGAAACAGGGGCAAATACTTGATTGAAAATAAGTACTTTGAATATTATATTTTCCTTGGGGATTTTTTTTCCGAGTCAATGAAGAAGGGAAGCGGCGGAAGGATCACGAGTCCCACGCTTGAAAGGAAGGGGGATGGGAAGGAGGGAGGGAGGGGGTGGCTCCGAGTTGCGACGGGAAATGCTGCGACTCCGGCAGCGGCGGGATCCGGCGGGCTGACGGCGGGGGCTCGGCGAACTGGAGGGCAGTGGAGTCGCAAGTCAGTCAGGGGCGGGCGGTGGCGGCGGCTCCTCTCATTGCGCCAGGAGCAGCTGCAGGCGGCGACTGGATCCAGCGGCCATGGCGGTGGCAGAGGCAGCTCCCTTCAGACCCCAAGCAGCGGCTTCTTGAGTGCTCCCCATACGCCGGGGACATGGGAACCCAGCAACCGCTTCCGTCCCTCGGGGCCCCCTCCCCCGTCCACGGCACCAGCGCGGCCGCCCTCCCGCCTCTCGTCTCTGCTCGGTGCCTGCTCAGGAAGTGTCCGCGCTTTGCCCCCAGCCCGGAGCCCTGTCAGCGGCTGTGGGGCCAGCTCCTCCTTGCTTCCTTCCTTTGTCACTCGGCCCGGACGACGACGACGGCGGCGGCGACGACGGCGACGGCAGCACAAGCCTGCATTCGGCCGGGTCAGGGGCTGCTCTGTGTGAGGAGAACCGTCTGCGCAGCCGCCTAGCTCTTCCCCACTCCCCCTCCCCCCTCCTACTCGTCCTCCTCCTCCTTCCTCCCCCACCCAGCCTTACACCGCCCAGCGCCCCGCCGCCCGCGTAACAGGCGTCTGGGAATCGCCGGCCGAGCCCGGCCCGCCCTCTTG